>JASCZI010121791.1:12340-22617 GCA_036250425.1 Stylosanthes scabra | reverse complement strand
AAGTAATTTTCTGATTTCTCTTCTACTAGTTTTCGAAATTCTTAGTCTCACAACACTCATTCTGTTTTTGATTCGATCTGATTAGATAAATTAATTAGTAGTTATTTCTTGGTCCTTTAATCCTCGTGGGATCAATACTCCACTTCACTGTGGTATATTACTTGATACGATTCGGTATACTTGCCGAGATTTAGGGTTTGCGAATCCGACCATCAGGAAGCGGCGCTGCGACGATCGAGTTAGTGTGGGTGGCTCGCTCATGGATGAGGGTGGTGGTCGCGGGTCTGTGGAAGGGCCAGGGTGCGCGAGACTGAGAGACGGCGGTGGGAGCTGGTGTGGGTCTGTGGAAGGGCCAGGGTGGGGGTGGCTGGTGGTCGTTGGTAGTGGCTGGTGGTTTCTCTCGAAACCCAGGGTTTCTATCGCAAACGAAATAAAGCTGAGGGTTTCGTTTGAGGCTAAGGTTACAAAGAAGAAAATTGTCTTAAGTGTTTTGTTTTTGGCAGGACCCGAAAATTTTTTCTTATTATTCTTCGCGCCTTCACATTGGGCAACCTTAGGAAGCGTAGCCATTACTTAGAAAAGAAGCAACGCCTGAAAAACGCTCCCTTTGATTAGCATAAGTGTTTCCATAGCCCGTAATTATAGGCTGCACTTAATAAGTGATTCCCTTGCTATTTTAGGAGTCACTTTCGAAGCGATGCCAGAAAAGCGATGCCTATCCTTCTAATTATTGGGCACTCTAACATAAGTGATGCCTATTCTTGGAATAGACTACCCTTTTCAAGCGTTGCCTAAAACTAGTGTGGCCTTATGGGTAATTTCTTGTAGTGAATGGAAAAAGAGAGTCATTGTAAGTCATACTAGTCTCCGTAGTTTTATTTGTGAATGATTTAAGCAACATAGTAACATAGGGTTATAATTCATAATCATTGATGTGAAACACACTTAAGTATGTCGATTGAGTATATTGATAAAAGACTAATTGTGTGGTTGGATGCGAGTCAGAGGAAAAAAAATAGTTATCATGAAATTGATGTGAAGTTTATTGGAATTTTGTGATAAGTAAACAAAGCGATCGGTGTAAATCAAAATGTTTATGACCAAGTAGTTGAACGAGATAGAATATGTTAAAGAATTTAAAATTTAAATTGTAAATGACATTTTATGCGTTGTGATTATGACATTATATATTGATTTTGTGAATAAAATGGTTGCAAATAAATTTCTTAGGAATTACAATGTTATAATCCTTTATAAGTTATAGTTGTATTAAATGTTTGAAATAAAAATTTTAGAATCCATTATTTATAATCCTTTTTTAATGATTAAAATTGTAGTAGATTTCATATATTAATCACAATACATTTTTCTCTTTTTATTTTTTTTCCATTTTTTCCCTTTTACTTGTTTTTTTTCCTTTCAACTCAAATCACTTATGGAAATTATTCAAATTAATTTACCCAATTCATATTACCTTCTATTTGGGTTTTCGAATATCCATTGTGTATCCTTTAAAAAAACCCCAAACACTAGAAAAAACTGAGTCATGTATCTGGACCTCCCAAAAATGGCCCACACTGAAATTCAATCTCTCGCTTCCTTAATTACACTCCTAAGCATCTGTAATCATTCAAACCAATCCCGTAATAAGATCCTAACACAATCTATTCCACCATGTGGGCCCAGCAACCAGCCAATCAATCCTCAGCATGTGTCTATATGTGTAGATGCAACTTTGCAATCTACACAGTAGACTTCACCTTTAAATAATTCTAGATTTAAAAGGTCAATTTTAAATTAAAGTTCACCTTTGAGGGGCTCATTTGAGCTCTAGCTCAATTTGAAAGTTATTTTTGGCGAGTACTATAATATTTTATTTATTTATTGGGTAAAAGATAAATATAAGCCTGACCTTTTTTAAAGTTGGACAAAATTTCCCCGTACTTTGGTGAAATACCCATATGCCCCAACCTTCAAGAAAATTGGACACAACTACGCTTCTGTTTGTCTAACCCATGTGTGACCATTATGAAAGTGTGTGATGTGGCTATCAATGGCGCCTAGTTGGCCATGACGGAGCCACGTTATACAGACTAGGCCCATAATGGACATTAGACAGCAAGACGAAGTTGTTACCCCTTTTTTACATGAACCCTTCGAAATTAGGGTTTTATTCCCCCAAAGGAATCAACTTTGTTTTACTGTCTAATGTCAATTACGGGCCTAGTCTATACAATGTAGCTCCTTTACAATTAGGGGCGGAGCTAGGCCCACTTTGAGGGAGGGGCCAAAAACTAATTTGGTAATAAAGAAGGATAGAAAACAAAAATTTAGGTGGGGTTAAACTTAAATTTAGGCGCCATTGACAATTATATCACACTGACAATTATATCACACGCCTCATAACAATCACACGTGGGTTAGACCAATGGAGGGGGTAGTAGTGTCCACTTTTCTTGAAAGTTTGAGGCATGTGGGTATTTTATCAAAGTGAGGGGCATTTTTGTCCTATTCAAAAATGTCAGGGTTATATTTGTCTTTTATCCTTACTTATATTTAGGATAAAATATTATTTTGATCCCTAACGTTTGACTCAAATCCTAAATTAGTCCCTAACGTTTTAGTTGTATTATTTTTGTCCCAAAAACTTTCAAACGTCCTATTTTAATCCCAAAATAATTTCAAATAAGATCAATATTATCCCCCAGTTAAATTTAAAATGAAAAATAATCGAGAAAGTAATATAAATATTAAATCTCCATCCTAGCAGCCATATAAAACATTATGGTTGCAAAAAGAATAATAATAAAAACAATGAAATTAATGTTATATATTTGCTTCCTTTAATTTTTCATAAACCTATCTATACTTAATTTTATAGTTTTTTTTTTCTAATTAATATTTTTTCTTTTCCTAATAATAATGTTTAGAGTGTCTATTATATTTAAAAATTAACATCAACGTCACTCCTGCATTAATTTTTCATATCAAAATTAAGAATGAGATTAAAATAGGACGTTTAAAGCTTTTTAAAACTAAAATGGTACTTAACTCTTTTATAACTAAGTCGTTAGTAAAATTGGAGGAGCTCATGAGAGGATATTCCTGTCCGGGGTCACTGTCACGCAAACTCCGAACAATACGTCCATACCTACATGACATGCTTCCCCTTCCCCGCTTCACTCATCTCCTTCTCCGCCCCCACTCTCATCTACAAAGAACCATGGCATGTGCCATCACGTGCTCCACCCAATGCCATTATACCCCCTCTCCTTCTCCTCCTGCTTCTTCCTCTTCTCATTATTCCCCTACCGCTACTCTCTCTAACTCTCGCCCTTCTTCTATTTCTCTTCCTTCGAAATGCTCTTCGCTCTTCGGTCGCGGCTTCCATGCTCTCTGCCAAAGGAACGAAGGGAAGGCGAAGCAGTTGGGAACGTTGGTGGCCACGGTACGCGCGGGGCAGAGGGATTATCGGAAGCTGAGGAGGCGAGCGGCAAATGCGAAAGCAAAATCAAAGGAATTGGAACTCTGCGTTGACATTTGCATCGAAGAAGATTTGCCTGATGATCCTGAAGTCTCGGTACTCAACTCTCCAACTTTAATGTTTTCAGAAAAAAAAAATATATATTTATCTAGTTAGTTCTGAAGCGTAATTTTACTTCATTGTTTTAGTCCTTAACATGTGGATAACCTTAGTTTGAGCCTCCCCTTTGAAAAATGTGATCACATTTAGGGTGCCATCATTTTAGTGTTTGAAAAGGAAGTGTGAATTTGTGGATTGAAAAATCACTTTGGTGGAAACTCGTGTAATTGTCTTAAGTTGATAGTTGAGACCAAGCAATGATTTGACATCTTTGACTAAATTACCTTCGAAAGACTCTCAACTATTAACTTCATACGAAGACAACTGCACCTGAATCTCCACTAATTACTTGGTGTAAATTCATATATAGTTTCTCTTAGAGTGAAGTTGATAGTTGAGAACTTATAAATGATTTGACATGTTTGACTAATTTTTCATCTAACAATTTAAAACTATTAACTTCATACAAAGACAAGTGGGTGAGTCTGCACTAATCACTTGGTGAAAACTCGTATAGCTGTTTAAAAAAAGTGATCTTTTGGCTTGAAACAAACACACACCAAAAAGTAAATAAAAACCTCAAACAAATGAATTTAATTTCTTTGCAGACTGGCCTCCATTCAAGTGCTGTTAGCTTAGATAAAAGTGGTTTACTTGACATAGCATAGAAAATCAAACTCTAAATAAAAGCTATTTGGATGTCTCTTAAGAATTACAACTTGCGTCACATCAAGTAACTAGCTGAAAATTACCAACTAATGTGATTGGTACATGTAAGTATTTGGGTTTCTATTTTCACATGAACTAAATTGTCGCACTTTACTTTTGCAAGCTCAAGAAATAAGTGGATTTTATGATTTTGAGCACGAAGTATTGACATGAAAAAATATAGAAACAGAATATTAGTTATTTCTGTGGTTGATTGAAATCCTGTGCAAATGCCCTGTATGACAAGTGTTACTAATTTCCCTTAATGTCTAACTTTTCTCAAACTTCTTTTTATTATATGAGTTTAATGTGTTTGTTGTTTATTGGTTTCCTTGCTTTATCTGAGTGCAGAGCATTGCAGAATTGCTTCGTCTGAATGCTCCAATGGCAATGAAGCTTGCATTTGATGGTTTGAAAGGTTCGCGATATAAAACTAGAGATGCTTCTATATATGATGTTGGTGGGTTTGAAAGCGTAGAGTTATCATTGCTTCTTTGCAATGATGAGTTTATTCGAAAACTTAATAAGGAATGGAGAGATGAGGATCATGCTACTGATGTTCTGTCAATGTCACAACATATTCCTGGTATTAAGCTGCCAATTGTAAGAACTGCATTGTCTAGCTGATTATTAATCCTGGCAGAGTATTGATTCCAATTAATAAGATACAACTTGCCTGGTATTCTAAGTGCTTAATGAATTGTGATATTTGCAGCTAATGTTGGGAGATATCGTAATTTCAGTTGAGACAGCTGCAAGACAAGCAGAGGAAAGAGGGCACACTCTAGTTGATGAGATCCGTATCCTCATGGTTGGTTTGATTTGTTGATATTCTGATTATGTTTTGAAATATCATATCTTTAATATTAATTTTTAATTTTTAATTGTTGCTCATTGGCCACTGAAACAGAGAGAAAGAATAGAGAAATTGAAGTAATTAATACTAACACGCATCAAGCACATGTATTATGTATCTACTAAAGTGTAAAGAAAAGACCATGTTGGGGGTTGGGGTAAAGGCATGAAGTACTATGCATTCGAAAGAATATATAATTGAAAGTGAAAAATTCTATGATTTACTTGACCTTACATTTCCATTTGAAATATGAATATAAAAAATTGTGGTGTTAAAACTGAGAATTTGTGGTTTTAAGTATTTTTAGAAATCCCAGCTCAGTTTCATATCAAATCAAAATGAAAAAGACAAAGAACTCTACATTTTTTTTTTTTTTTTTATGAAATTGAAAGGAAAAAAGAAAATTAAACAGCCTGGTATGATGTGCATAAGTTGAAACCAATGGATTAAGAATAGTGATTGAATAACTTACTTTTCAGGTTCATGGCTTGTTACATCTTTTGGGATTTGATCATGAATTAAGTGAAGAGGCTGAAGTAGAAATGGAGAAAGAGGAGGAGCTCCTTTTAAATAGTCTTGGATGGAAAGGAAAAGGGCTAATAAAGAGCGCACATGAAGCTGAAATAAATTCAACTTGTCACCATCACAATTCTGATGGTAATCGTACTTTCTTAGTAATGGTTTCGGCATTTTTCAACTTCTATTTATTTATTTGTTTTATATGCTTCCCTCTAATCCAAATAAGTGTCATTTGCATATATAAAAGTATGTGGGGAAATAATCTTACAGATCAACTATCAAAAGACAGGAAGAAAGAAGGAAGTCTTAGATTTTACAAACCAAAGTTCAGCTATATCTTCTGCGATATGGATGGTAAGATCATAAGGAAACATACTTATTTGATGTTTCTCATCCTTTTTCTTGGCTATAATAGATTCCTGTTTTACATTAAGGAACACTGCTTAACAGCAAAAGTCAAATTAGTCCTGCAACTGCCGAAGCTTTGAGAGAGGCCACTTCGAGGGGTGTGAAAATTGTGATAGCTACTGGCAAAGTAAGATGAAATTGATCCATGGTTTCTTAGGGTATCGTGTTAGAATAATTTACTTTCTAATATAGGTGTTATCGACATGGTTTAAAATTCTTATCATCATTATCTCGGGATATTTGGTAAATAGGCTCGTCCAGCTGTGATAGATATTTTTAAGATGGTGGATTTAGCTGGAAAAGATGGGATTGTTTCAGAATTTTCTCCTGGGGTATTCTTACAGGTGAATTCTCTTTGCTCTTTTAATACTTATATGTTGCATGATTTTGGGAAGGGAATCCATATGTGTGGTTGAAAACATTATTCAGGATATGAACTCTTTACATGTACATTCAAACATTTGTGCATATATAAGAATTTTCTATGCAGGAGTAGAGACATGTAAAAGCCACCATAAAATAAACCGTCAAAGTTTACTGCATATTATTACTTAATCTAGTTATCTATTTAGTTTTTTTGGTGGAAACTTTATATAGTTATGATAAGTCAATCTCATTGGACATTCAAGGATGAATAAGAGAGAAATCATCACTCCATTGCAAAGAATTAGGCAACTCTGTGGACAGCCCTATTCCATAGAGGAAACTTAAGGGTTTAGTTAAGTTTAGTTTTAAGTTTCACTCAATTCTGAGGTAGTATCAAAGACTATGTTACACTTTATGTTTGGCCACCTTAAATGTCTAAATTTGCAAACTTCACATTAAGTTCATTGTTAGGTGTGAGAACAGTAGACACACAGATATTCTCATTGGCTAGAGTGATGGATGCCTTAGTAATTACTTAGAAAACCCCTTTCTAATGAACTAGATTTTGTGGTTGAGTTAGGTACGACTCAGTTTTGGGTTTTATATTATTCTTTTTATTCCCCTTTTTATTCGACAAAAGATGAAATATTATATTAACGAGGAGAGAAAGAAATTACGACAAGCATGGTGGACCGAAGATCCTTGATACAAAAGATTAGGATTAAAAAAATAAAAACCATCCAAAGAAAAATGCTTTCCAATCTCAACATCTTTGATAGATATACACCTCAAAAAAGAACACGCACCTTTGACCAAGTAAAAGCAATACGCCTAACTCGACTCGATGCTTGCTCTTCTCTATTAGAGGTGCAAGACTTATGCTATCCTAAATGTTATTCAATTTTCGGTGTAGTCATAGAAATAAACTAGTGAGTTTTATAAATAAATTATTATAAAGAATTGATATAACATGAGAGAGGATCTATTTTGGCCTCTTCAATTCCATTCCATCCATATTTTCTTTTTTAAAAAAAAAAAAAGAAGAAAGAAAAAGAAAAAAGATCTGAATGAAGGAATCTGTCCACTTTCCTTCATTTGTAGGTGATGATAATTCACTACATCTGGTGGAGCAAAAGTCTCAGCCACCAAAAGTTTATCATTGGTTCATTTTTATTTTCCTTATTATAGGTGTTACAACTTACAAGCATGACAGGAACTCGAAGGTCATGTCGTTAATTATATAATATGCAAATCAGTAATTTGATGAATTTAACATCATAGTTAGTTGATAACCGACAAACAGTATAAAATGTTTGAATTTTAGGTTTTGGTGGTTTTTGTTATTTTCATGGTTTCTTTTATTTTAGATTGTCGTTTGCCTTGAGTTGTGAGAATATTTTGTTGTTCCTTAAAATCCCTTGTACCAATGATTCCAGGGGTTGCTTGTTTATGGTAGACAAGGCCGGGAAATATTTAGGAGCAACTTAGATCTGAATGTTTGTCGAGAGGTAATTTATGAGTTCTCCCTTTTATCTTCCACTTGAATGTGTAGTTTTTGTTACCTGCATCAAGCTTGTTACAAATGCATGTTATTTTAGGGCCCTGATGAGACTTGCTGAAAGATATTTGATAATTGATGGCTTCCACTTTCAATGCTAAAATCTAATTAAAAAATGTATTTTCATTGCTTGAAAATTCTTGGTTTTATATGCATGAAATAATTGGCCCATTTATCTTGCAGGCATGTCTTTATTCATTGGAAAATAAGATTCCACTTATTGCATTCAGTGGAGGCCGCTGCCTCACCCTTTTTCATGACCCACTTGTTGATTCACTGCATACAATATACCATGAACCAAAGGTACCTCATTTTCAGAATCCTATATGCTTCCTTTCATTAAATGTTTCCATTGCATTGTGTCTTAGGCAAAAAAACTTTGCAGGCTGAGATCATGCCTTCCGTAGAACATCTTCTGGCTTCTGCTGACATACAGGTATCCACAAGGATAAACCCCTACTCCCTTGTTTCAGTGTTCAATCACGCATTCTGTACATTGCTAAAACTATTTTTGTTTCTACAGAAAATCATTTTCCTTGACACTTCCGAAAGTGTGACTAGTAATATACGGCCGTACTGGTCAGACGCAACAAAAGATCGTGCGACTGTTGTTCAAGCTGTGACAGACATGCTGGAAATTGTTCCATTGGGAACATCAAAAGGGAATGGGGTGAAAATGTTGCTAGATCATCTTGGGGTGACTCCTAAGGAGGTACCACAAATATCTCCCTCTGATATTATGTTTTTTATCTCTCCTAACAATGAGAAAAACGCTTTTGCATATGATATTAGATTATTAGTGATGCTATCAGAAGTCCAGAACTAATACAGTATATGTAGCTGAATGACAATGCTTACAGTTTTGCTAATCAAACTTTATTTCTGCAATTATATATGTCGTTCCTTGCTTTTATTGAGGAAGAATGACCGAAAGTAAGCAACAAAGATCATATGGTCGACAAAATTACCAATTTGAAATCCCAAATATACACATGGAAGATAAATTCTGTTGGTCACATCCACCCATTCATCAGGTGAGTTCCGATACTGTCGAGGGTGCTTCACACGTGTTGCGTTCTCTCCCTAGCTACCTCTGCGCATTGAGTGATGTGGCAATTGAGAGAAAGTGACACGTATGAAGCACCCTTCACGGTAATAGAGCTCACTTGATGGATGGACGGATGTGACCAATGGAGTTTACTTTTATGTGTACATTTGGGATTTTTAATTTTTTTTTTTTTATGGGTAACTTTGTTCCCTGTGTGATATTTGATATGTACTTTTGACCATTTTACCTTTTTTAACCTTTTGTGCTCTGAATAGAAGACAGTCATAAGATAATTATGGATTTATGAACATAAAATCTCATGTTTGGAGCCCCTTAAATTGTGAAGTTATAACTGTGCTCTTTGCTAAACACATCAGTCAATGTAATCAAACTCAATTTTCCATAAACACAGAATTTTGGTGAACTTGAATCATACTCTAGAAGCTTACTCATAAATTGTGGTAAAAGTTTACCAGTTTAATTTGAGAGTCTAATAACCTTGGTTTCAAAATTGTACAACTGCTGACTTGATGTGTCAATACTATTATATTTCTAAATTCTAATATATTACAATGAGGCCATATTGACCTCCATCTCAGCTTTTCTGAACTACAAATTGCTTAAATGTAGATAATGGCTATTGGTGATGGAGAAAATGATGTCGAGATGCTCGAGCTGGCTTCTGTAGGCATTGCACTCAGCAATGGATCGGAGAAGACAAAAGCTGTGGCCAACATAATCGGTTGCAGCAATGATGAAGATGGGGTAGCAGATGCTATCTACCGGTATGCATTCTGAGATGCTGGAAACTATATTAGGTATTTTATACAAATACTAGAATAGAAATTTACAACATAATTCCCAATTAAACGAAAAAGGTTAGAGATGAAGAAATTGTACCGTTTTATTTATATTAATCATTGGAAGAACTTTTATAACTGATCATTCCTTTGAGTATAGCAAAAGGTTTTATGCCTCACAAGATATGTCAATTTTGCTTTCTCTTTCACAATATCTTATATCAAGAAAGGAAACACATGGTGTAATTGTAACAGTTTGATTAGTTTTGTTGAGGGCTATATGCATTTGCCGTGATAAATAATTTTGGTGGATTATCATTATTGCAATTTGTAGTGAAAGGCTCTAAGGGCTATATGGATGTACCCTTTTTCAAAAGTTTGGCCATGATCAGTGTATCTTTTTAATTTATCTTTTTTAAGTTTATCATAAT
>JASCZI010121789.1:7598-22030 GCA_036250425.1 Stylosanthes scabra | reverse complement strand
AGAATCATCAACACTAAGCTTCTACCCTCTCTTTCTCTCTTACCCGAAATCATCATCATCAACTATACAAGGATTTCTCATCAACATCAAAGATCATTCCTTTTCCTCGACCGTGGCTCCTCAACATCACTCTTACCTTCATTTCTTGTTTTGAGAAGGTAAGTGCAAGACCAATCTTTCTTATGATCCTAGAGAGCCCTTACTCACATCAGCTCATATCTTGCCATATATTTTTGTTTAGGTCTCAAGCTTAGGAAGCTTGGCTCAACCGAAACATCAAGGGGCTTTGGTGTCCATTCTTTGGCTAAACAAGTGGTCTACAAGAGGTAAAGGGGTTAGGGTCCTTAGATTTTGTTTTGGGTCATATATATGCTTGAAAATGACTTATATGCTAAAAGGCTCGGTAAAGATTAAAGCTTTAAAATGAATGCTTGATGCTATGCCTGAAAGCTTGAAGCTTTGCTTGAAAAACATGAATGCTATGCTTGCTTGAATGCTTTGCTATATGATAATGCTTGCTATGCTTGAATGCTTTGCTATATGATAATGCTTGCTATGCTTGATTGCTTGAGATATTGTGCTAATGCTTGCCAAAAGTGGCTTAAAATGCTTTAAGGCCAATCGGCCGTGTGCTTAATGAATAAGCAATGATGATCAAAATTTGTGCTTGCTATATCTATGCTATGGCCGAGGGTTTCATCAAGTTTGGAAAAAATAATATAATTAAAAGATTTACTAAAATACATAAAAAATCGGTTCTAAAAGACTAATAAATTAAAGTATAAAATAAATGTGTTTTAAAGCTAAGGGCAAAGTTGTAAATAAATATGTTTTATAAAATTTCCAGAATTAAAGTATTTAAATAAATATGTTTTGAAATGGTTTTAACCTCGGAAGTAAAAAGAAATAAGCTTTAAAGTAGCTTAGAGTATTTTTACTAGTTTTGGGGTAAAAAGGGTAAAAGTGTCATTTAACAAAGGTTGTTTTCAAAACTGGTTTTATGGGGGTTTAATATGTGTCTAATGAACTTAAATATAAAATTTCATCTTAAATTAATAAATTTACCTTAGGTAAATAAATTAATTACCTAGACTAGCTAAAAGTCTAAAACCGAACCGGGTACAAGGGGCCTCAAGGACAGTTTCGCCATTTCGAAAATATCTTTTGTTAAAACTGTTTTTACTGGAGGTAAAGGGATGTGTTAGGGACGAAATGAAACTAGTTTAACCTTCATAGGTTTTGAAATGAAAAAGTTATAAATATTTTCGTAAACTAGTGCATTTCGGTTTTTAAAGGAAAGATGGTAAGGGCAGAATTGTCATTTAAATATAATATATTTCAAAACTGATTTTACAGTGGGTAGACATAAGTGTTAGAAGAAGAATGACTTTGGTTTGAGTCGAAAAGGATTTAAAATGAATTTTCTATGCGAGTTTTAGTAAACTAGTGTTATTTCGATTTTTCGAAAAAATAACACTAAGGTCAAAAGTGGGATTTACTCAAAATGCTTTGGTTCTGGAAATCCTCTAAAGAAAATATGTTTTATGAATATGAAATGAGGTGTTAAAAGATATAATAAGCTAAATAAAACATCCGTAAAGAACGGTTAGTTTTGAAGCTAGCCAATAATAAAAATGATGATAATTATAGTAAAAAGTTATAAAAGAATTAATGAAGATAAAAATGTTAATGAAAGTGGTAATAAATAATAAAAGATAATGATGTAGAAAATAAATATATTTTGGAGAAAACATATTTATAGTATTTATAATATGTAAAAGGCTTTTGAAATTAATAACATATATAAATAAGTATATATAAGATAAGAGAAGAATAAAAGATTTATTTTAAGTATAATAAGTATTTTACTCATAAGTTTATATACATAAAGAATCCATATAAAGTTTTGCAAAACAAAGTATGTTATTATAAAGTAAATCTGAAAGTATTTCGATATGATAATAAGCTAAGTACTAAGAATGATAAAATATATTTATGTATCTACCTAGTTATAAAGAAAGCTTTGTTTTGAAAAGAGTTGTTGGCTAAGAGGCTTTAATAATAAAACTTGGCTTGGAAAGCTATTAAGATATATGAACATCAGCTACTAAGAATATAAGCTATAAGAGCAAACATTATAACTTAATAAAAGCTACAAAGAAGTTGTTTATAAGCTACTAATCACATAGCTATGTTAGGCTCTCATAATTGAATCATATGAAATTAAGAAGTAAAAAGCTTCAAGAGAATAATAGAGCTTTTTGCACAAATATGCTACACGATAAGAAATCCCCAAACTTGAGAGAGTAAACCTAGATGTGACGGTTGGTACCGATTCGGTTTGGTCGGCGATGGTATGGGACACGACGATCAAACCGGGTTTCTTTCTTGGGAATGGTTCATGGTTCTGGACCGGTTTAATCCCTTGGATGGATTGGTCTGGCAACCGACCAATTATCGGTCCTATCGGACTTGTGTCACTGTCAGACCGGTTGGTTCAACTAAGTCATGTAGACCGAAGGCTAATCCGGCTACATCCGCTATCCGGCTAACGGTTCAAGAGAGAGAACCGGAGAACGTTTATGCTATGCTAAACGCTTACGCTACGCTAAATAATTGCTGATGCAAGGGCTTGGTGTCGTCCCGCTTGTTTAAAAGCTAAGCTTGAAGGCTAGCTTACTAGAGACTCTAAAAGATCATCCATTTCTCTAGCGGCGATGCGACTTACTGCTTGATTGCTTTGGTGACGGGATTCTCACCCCTAGATTCGCGTATGCCGCTGGATACGTATGAAAGTTTCGCGTTGGCCGTTGGCAACGTATGATACATACTGATGAGTACGGGTTGCCTTGACATAGTCGGGTGTCAAGCCAGTCGTCGCTGAGAAATCGTACTGGGGATTTATTCCGAGTACTCGTCGGGCGCGGGAAGCCAACCGACGCATGAGCTCATGGCCTGCACTAGGACCAGGCATGCATCATACTTGTTTGCGCATTTGATTGTGTGTTTACCGCATTTCATTGCCTTGCTTGTCTTGTTTGCCTTGTGTGTTTGTCTTGTTTGCCTTGTGTGTATGTCCGTGTCGTTCTTTCTTTAACCCACACGTAGATGGAAAATGGCGTCATCTGCTACGTGTACGAGAAGCGCTAGAAGTTCGAGGTTTTCAATACGAAAGCTGATGCTGAGCTGGGAACATTCAAGATCAGGCGCTATCACCTTGATGATGAGGCTTCTATTCATCCTCTCCGTAGCATTAGGATTGATCCTGATTTGTCCGTACGAGAATCGGTTCAAGGCGTCGAGGGTGCCCAAGAGTTGGAAACTCGTTCTGCCATCTTAAGGTTGGATCAATGAAGGACACGACGAAAAGGGAATTAGAGGGATGGAACCCCTATCGAGAAGAAGGATGCTAACGAGGAAGACTCCGAGGAAGAGGTCTCTGCTTCATTTTCCCTGCTTTTGGACATCGATGCTGATGAAGGATTACCTACGTTACATCGAGGAGTTGAGGCTTTGTCCTGCGCCTTCACCCCTCCGCAGCAAACAAGCTTCTGTATCAGATTCACCAAGGAGTCTACTGATCGACAGCCTGCCTGTCATAACGCTTCGAGTTATGATCACCCTGGAGTTGGCAACCGCCATTGTTGGGTCTGAGTCTTTAGTGTGCCTCGCTTGTTAGAATAATAGAGGCTTAGGACCTTGTGGTCGTTGTTTTAGTTTCTTTTATATCCTTAGTCCCACGACCTAGCGTAGGAGACCTGTGTATGTTAGGTCAGACCAGGTAAGATTGTCATAGGTAGGCGTCTAGAGTCTGTAAGGATACTATTGTTATATGTTATATATATATAATCTTGGGACTTCTTTGTTATACGAAGAAGTTGTATAACGAAGAAGTTGTTATATCTACCTATGGGTTATATTGTTTGTTTATAATGATTGCCGCCCTAACGCTTTCACGACAGGCTAATACTAATATTATGGTTTAGAGTTTAGAAATTTTTAGGTTAGGAAATGTGGCATCTCAATTGTAGGCGCAGTCGACGGTGTCGAAAATTGGGATGTTACACCAGACCTTTTCGTTTTCAAGCTGCTTGGACTACACACACGGATTATAAAATGGTTGTGCACAAGGCTTGGCAAAAGTCTGCCTTGGATGTTCATGGTTGGCTTATGGCGGTTCAAAGTGATTCCATGGAGTTCAATCAAAAGGTTTTTGGAAATATCTTTGTTAAAAAGAAGGAGCTTGAGGCGCAGATTGACTCTAATCAGCGGTGTATTGGTCTTAATCCTAATCTTGACCTTTTAGCTAAAGAAAAGCTTCTTAGAAGAGATTATAACTTCGTTCTTCTTCAGCAAGAACTTCTTTGGTATCAGAAATCCAGAGAACAGTGGATCCGTCTTGGTGATCGGAATACTCAATTTTTTCATGCCTAAACTATTGTGAAGCGCAAGGCAAATAAGGTGCATGGTTTATTCATTAGTGATGGTTCTTGGTTTACTGATCCTGACCTATTTCAGCAGCTTCTTGCTTTTTCATAAATTTGTTCTATCATTCTGAGCCTGTTGACGTCAATTGCATGAGGAATATTCCTATTCCGTCTCTTTCTTCTTATGCATGTTACGCTATCACTAATTAAGCATGTGAGGTTATTAGAGGTCAAAACAGCAGTGGATTGCATGAGCTCCTTTAAAGCGTCTGATCCTGATGGTTTTCAAGTTTGTTTCTTTAAAGAATATTGGGACATTGTGGGCATGGATGTTTGGCAAACCGTGAGAAATATCTTCCTTGGAGAGGCTCCTAATCCGACTGTTATTGAAACGCTTCTGGTGCTTATTCCTAAGTGTGAATCCCATACCCATATGAAAGATTTTCGACCTATAAGTCTTTACAATGTCATTTACAAAATTGTCACGAAGGTGTTTGTTAACAGGTTGTATCCTTTTCTAAGTGATATCATTAGTCCTGATTAGGGTGGCTTTATTTCTTGGAGGGGTGCTCTGGACAACATTATCGTGGCACAATAGATTCTACACTTCATGAGGAAAACGAAGTCTAAGAAAGGTATTATTGCTTTTAAAATTGATTTAGAGAAAGCCTATCATAAAGTATATTGGAGGTTTTTGAAATATGCTTTGTCTTGTTTGGGTTTTCTGTCCTTTCTGTTCAACTAATTATGAATTGTGTCAAAGCCTCTTCTTTATCTATTTTGTGGAATGGGACCAAATTGGATGCAATTCATCCTTATAGAGGTCTTCGTCAGGGGGATCGAATGTTCCCTTATTTGTTTGTTATCTGCATAGAAATGTTGGCTTCTTTTATTACCAAACAAGTTCAGGATTTGTTCCTTGCTTGGGAATCTGGCTTTGAAAATTTTTATGTGAGACCGATTGCTTCGAGGCTTACAACTTACTCTATCAAGACTCTCTTCATTTGTGTGATCACCGAAATTTGATCTTGAAAATCAAAGACATTATTCAGCATCATTGATCTGTACATTTCTCACCTATCTAGCGCTCCGCCAATTCTGTGGCTGATTTTTAGAATTGGCTGATTTTTTAGTGCGGTGCACTTCAACCTCTCAGCATGAGTGCACAGAGTGGAGTACTTTAGATGATCTTTTGGTTTTTCTTCAACAAGGAGTTTGTAATTTAATTTGCTAATTTTCTGTTTTGTTTTTTAGTCAACAAAAAAAATTGTTAGATGTTTTACAAAACTCAGTCTCCTTATATCAATCTCACGAACGTTAATTTCATCTATAGATAGATTTTTCAGCCTTTCTAGATTTTTAACAATAGAAGTAGTGGTTTATTCATCTTTCATGATTACATTAATTTTGGTCATTTGATTCATCAAAATAGAAAATAATAGTTTAAAAAAGTCTATTTTACACTACAAGTCCTTCCATTCCATTTCCCTACCCTCCAAAGCCAATTTACAAAACCCATGCCAAAATAACAAAATAAAATAAGATAAAAAAAAATATGAATGTCAAGCAATAAATTAAGAAAGTTATAAACTTAAAAGCAGTTATAGAATGAAATTCAATTCACTAACAATGAAAGTTATAAACTTAGAAGTAGTTATCTCCTCATATCACAGGTTTGGAAATCCATTTGTTATAACACTTAAATGACCAAAATGACAATTGAATAGAATTTTATCTACAAGCTTTTCAGGTATATCATATATATCATAGTACCATTTGTCTTCATTAAATATATGTACACCAAGGGGAGGGAAAAAAAGATTTGGGTAACACGAAATCTAGAGAGGGGGAAAGAAAGAAAGAATTCTAAGAAAATGTATACATAATAAAGATTTAGGTGCTAACAAATCTCACTATATATCAGATAAAACTAATCTGATGCCCACAAAAGATAAAATCTGTTTGACAAAACTAACACATTAACTACATGTTAACTCCTTCAATAAAATACCACTAATACCCCTCTCAATTTCCTTTTTCCCAAGTCTCATGTACTTTTCTCCAACCTAATCCCAAGACAACCGAAGGCAGAGCAGATATGGAAGATGACAAAGATCTGAAAGTGCAACTGTGCAAGAAAGGAAGGAGGGAGAGGCAGCGAAAGGTAGAGGTTGTGACTGACGATGATGTGAGGTTGCAATGGTGATGGTGGCGACGGGGTAGATGCAGAGGGGGGAAAGGTGAGAATTAGGAATAGGGAGAGAGGGAAGATTTAGGAATTTTACAAAAGGAAGAGGAAGAAGAAAGGTGAGGCACATTAATGGTATTTTCTTTCGGAGTTAACATTTTGCTAATTTTGGCAAACGGAATTTATATTCCGTGAATATTAAACTAGTTTTAATCTATTAGTTTTGTTGGCGCCAAAACCTTTGATAGTCAGAAATGCTAGGTTACTTGCTTCTCACTAAAAGAAAGCAAGGCAAAACAAGTTGGGTTTGATCCAACATAAAAAAAAGAACCAGATCAAAGGCTCCTTCTAGGCCTAAGCTTCTCAGGATAGCTGGCTTTGTGTAAGCACCAAGAAGAGCAAAACAAACAAAGCAGAAATTGCAACCCATACCCAGTAATTGTTTGACCTTTTCCTCTTGAGGATTGCCTTTGGAATTGCTTCAGGAACCTTTGTTTTACTCCTGTATCTAGCACTACTCTCCTTTGCCACCTTTTCCTTCACTGGTGCAAGACCTTCATCGCTGTCGTTAACCTTCTCCTGGACTGTAGCCTCAACCACTTCATCTGCAGGTCCCTCAGGATTCGAAAAAGTTGCGGCGGAGCCCCCAGCTCCCTTCTTTGCTTTCTTCTCGCGTTCCTGAAGAGTAAATCAAGTGCAACTTTCATATTTCAATACAAAATTGTACCTTCATAAATCATAAGAATCTTATGTATAAACAAGATTGTAACATTTGACTTGAATTTAAATAAGGTATCAGGCATTCATACTGGGAATAACAAAGGAATTGGATCAATGATCACCTTAAGCTTCTTCTCAGCTTCTTTTTGTGCTCTGGCTGCTGCTTTGGCTGCAGCTTTCTCTGCTAACTTCCTCTTTCTTTCCAAGGCCTGCTTTGCTTTTGCAATTTCCTCTTCTCTTTTAATTTCTTTCAACTTTGCGGGATCAATCGCAGGCTCTTTGACAGAATTCTCCTTTCGGGGTATTTCAAATTCATATTCATCAGCATAATCTAAACCCTTATTGTCCAGATTAGATTTTAAATCTCTTCCTTTGTTCTTGATTTCTTTCTGAACCTTCTGTGTGGGCAGTGTTTCTTGTGGAGAAGCCTTCAACTCCTCTTTCGATTGCTTCAAGCTAATTTTTGCATCAGTTTCAGCAGGTTTAGGTCCCTCCAGCAGTGGTTTTTCATCTGGGTTCCTAATCCGTCCATCCCTACCCAATTGCCGCATATCCAATGATGGCAAAAGTCGTTTCTCATAGTCATCCCTAAAAGCTTTGTCACTGCTCCAAAGTGACATAAATTTCTCAACCTAGAAACCAGTGAGAAAAATGAGATTACAACCACCAATCATCAGTCATCAAGAAGGAAAAAAATTATCAGAAGGTTAAATTGCAATCCCATTATTAATATCAGATGGTGCTCCAGAGAATTAATACTGTGCAGGCAAACCTCTGTTTGTGCGAGTTCCTCAATAGCACTAAGATCTTTCTTTGCAGCAAGCTCCCGCGCTTTGTTCAGAATTGCACGACTTTTGAAGAAATGGGAGTTCTTTATAAAAATAAATAAGTATTAGCAAGTTAAAACTCAGAAATCATCCAGTAGTTCAACATCAACATCAAATAAATTGTAAAAGATAACAAAGCTTGGGAACATAAAACGAATAAAAGATGGTCTAAAAGCATGCCCAATATACCCTAATGAAGGAACTGCAAAAGAGGATGGCAGTCATTCTATGAGTCAACAGATACATACCCCTTCATCCCGCTGTTTTCTTAGTTGCTGAATACTCTCATAAGCTTTCTCCCTCTTCTGAGTAACATCTGCAAGCTCTTCCTGCAAAGATTGGATATCCTTATCTATGGCTTTCACTAGATCATCAAGTTGCTTGATTTTGGACCGAATTGCTTGTCTCTCTTTCTTGACACCATCTAGGTCCCCACCTATAAGCTGCAATTGAAACTAACAGCTAAAGAACTGTTCCAATAAGACAATTACATATTTATAACAATAGGAAAAACAAGAAGTTCTATAGAGAAATGAAAACATAACTATCTCACCTTAACCTGATCCTGGATGACTTCTTTCTGCCCAAGAGTATCTTGTACTTTGGCCCTCATGGAAGCATTGGCAATAACTTTCTCCCTTGTCCCCTCAAGCTGTTTGATTTCTCTAAGGATTTGTTTCTCCTCAGCTAACGGAATGCTTTCATGTTGTATGCGGTATTTCAAGCTATATATCTGCATCATCAAAACGTATACAGTGTTATACTAGGATTAATTACAATAAAGAGAACTGATCCACTATGCATCACAAAGAACATGGACTTGTAACATACAATATCATTCAGTTCCTCCTCAGATGAGCATAATCCTCCGCCCCGACCTCCATTGTTACCAGTACGCAGTTTGCCCAGTGCCTGCTGCAGAGGTTCAATCTCTTTTATTTTCTCATCAACAATGTTCTGAAATTGCCTGTCATCATCCCGTAGAGACTTAACCTGAGTAATCAACTCTGCCCGTTCCGACTGCAAAAATAACGAATACACAGTTACATTTAGACGCCAATCATGAGAGACCTACAATGTAATATCAACAAACAGCCCATTGACGTGGTAGAAAATCAGATAAACTTCCAAAGAAGAACTTATTTTAAGTAGATTTTGGTTCACATTGATGTTTTAATAATAGCAATCTCAAATTTTATATCCATTATGGAAAAATTAGCGACATCTCATCCCCATATATAGTCAGCTACATTAAACAATCCATATTCCCCCATTTAGCAAATGCAGGTTTCACACTCATTAACTCCTATTGATCAGCCTAGTAAGTATTTATGGTAAACAACGTAATCTTTTTCATCAACAGAATATCATTTTTTACTATAAACATCTGTGGATCAGTACTGCTACAATATATTAAAGGAGACTTCTCCAATAGCCTTGGCTTTCATGAGGGTACTATATTCTGACAGTTCAAGTATTTCAAATAAGTGAGGTAAGGATAAATAATATTATGCACTGATTAGTTATATAACAAAGGGTACCGGAGAAACCTCCCATAAAGGGCTAATTAAGTTTCAAATCAAAACTTGTATTTTATAGGTTTAGTCCTTTTCCCCCAAAGTAGTTTGTTTTAGTCGTCAAATTTACAAATTGTATCCACTTTTTTCCTTGTCGTGATCCTCGATTCAAATTAGTTCGGTCAACAGTGATGTGCTAAATAGTTTACTCATGTTGTGTTCATCATAAGAAAATCTTTAATCATAATGAGAAAACTGAGAGACATGAATAGACAAATTAAAATAGAAACGACAAAAAACCCCGACACAGATCTTATCACGCAACTGTGACGAAAGCATTCTTGACTCACCCGCTTCGCCCTTAGAGCATCGGTGAGCTTAATCCGTTGTTGATTTTTCTGATTTATCTCCTTATCAAGCTTATCAACTTTGGATTTAATGCTGGGATCATCGTAAGGCCGACACCTTGCAAAATAAAAAGAATGGATCATCTTAGGCGCAGGCCAATCTTCAACTGCGCCTTCAACGATACTGGAATCTAAACCACCATTCCCCGCTACGTTAGCAGATTCATCTCCATTGGACCCTAATTTTACGGGGTCAGCAACTCCCGAATTTTGAACCAATGTCCCGTGTTTCTTGTCGCCCAACAGGGATTTGTCTTGTTCGGCTGCGCCGTTTTGCACTTGCCCTTGAACCACCTCAACTACCATGTCAACTACAGGATAGCCTCACAAAACACAAAGAACCTGATTCCATAACAAATAAAATAAATAAATAAAAACACTGATGAATATGCGGAATATTCAAAATCATGAATTATCTAAGTATTCAACAGTTTAATCCACATGCATAATGAGCAGATATGCAAAACCCATCAAGCGAAACCTGATCATAACTACTAATTTTTCCTTCTTTTTTTTTAAACAACAAAATAACAAACAAACAAACAAGCAGGGTAAACCTTAAACGAACGATGAACACCTCATTCCGTGAAAAAACACAAGAATTCTATCAACTTGATCAGAACAAGCTAATTTCAAACGGTGCATGTCACATTAACAAAGGAGTAAACATACAATCATCATAATCTCAAACATGCAAAAGAATTAACAACAAGAATTCTATCATTCAGACCTTGTTCTATGAACAAAACCAAGCATGCAAATGCAATCCAAAGATAAACGAGAACAAATAAAAGCTCATGATCACTCCACCACAACTAATACGCCCCAAAAAAGCCACAATCTTTGAATGCATCAACTTTACAAAATGTGAATTTCACACGAAAGAATATAATAATAATAATAATAATTAAGGGAGCTAGAACAATGAAACATACCAGTGTGGAGATGGAGTGTGAAATAAGCACCGAAAATATTTGTAACATTAGCCGAAGGAAAAGCGATGGAGAGAAGAAGAAGAAGAAGACTCGTTTTCACAAAGAGGAGCTTCAAAATCAAAACTCGGAAGTTGGGGAAAAAAGGAAGAAAATTAGAAGAAGAAAAAACGAAAGAAAGAGAAACAAGAAAAGTCTAGTGGGTCAGATCTCTCTCCTCTTCAAATGTGAAAGGATTAATCGAAACCGATGCTAGAGAGAGATAGAAAGCCTAAATATATGCAATATACACTGCCGCTATTTCTGTCAACAAAATGTGTGTTTTTTTTTTTTAATTATTTTGTTTTTTTATAAAAGAAAAATTAATTATCTTTTTGTTCTGTTCAGCAGTGGATTTCGCTATCTTAAATTCTCAATTGCAGGAATCAGGACGACTCAGGACAATGAAAAAGGTTGGACTTTCGTTTTAATTTTTACGTTATTTATTATTATTTTTAATCTTTTATTTATTTTCATCGATCCATTTTTAATTTTATCCCTGTTCAGGTAGTTCCAGAAGGGGAAAAAATCTTTTTGTTGACTTTGTTGATAACCAATTATTGCTTAATTAATTTTTTTCAAGGTAAGAAAATAGTGAAATGAAAAAAAAAATATTATATTAAAATTGAACACACTAGTAGGATTTTATAATTCCACGTTCAAGAATAATTAATATTTGTTTTATTATTTAACTATTTTTTACATTTTAAAAGATTTTTTATTATTATTCATTAATTTTAGAGTCAATATATGAATTTTACATGTAATTTCATAATCTAAAATACTTTTTATTATATTCATTATTAAAAGATGTAAGCATGATATAAACGTGGTCTTTAATTATACATTTAAAAATGCTATAAAGGAAAGAGTAATGAAAATGTGTACGCTTTACTATTCTTTCTTTACGTACACTCAATTCTTTTCTCTCTCATAAAGCAATCAATCATCGGTGTTGGAGAGCCGCCATTGCTCAATCTAGCGAGGACTACCTTGCCTCCTCATCTTTCTTCTTTTCTCTCTTATGTTATCTTCTATATGTACTCTATTTACTCTTCTCTCTCCTCCCTCTCAACCAAGCTCCATTGTTCCCTCTCATTCTTTTGCTTTTCTTTATCTTTGCTCGTTTCCCTTTCTTCTCACTTCTTCTTGAATTTTTCTTTTTTATTTCGTTGTTTATCCTATTTTTTTGGATATCCAAATTTAAATTAGAAATAACAGTTTTTGTAGTATTTCCCTTTTGAAGATATAAATTTATTCAAATCCATCCAAAAAAAAATACTATAGTGACATGATTTTATTCAGAAAAAATTTTTCAGATTTAGAAAACATTCACTTTTATGTGAGAAGAATAAGATAAATCCTAATACGTTGCAGCACGTTCATGTTCATAGAAAAACAAAAGAGACTTATATGTATTCATATTTCAACCTAATATTTATGTATTAGAATTGTATAAGAGTTGTGTATAGCATGGTATAATGCATAAGGTATTTATAGGTGATAAGAGAATCAGAATAATAATAACCTAATATCCTTTAATTATGAATAAGATCAAACTAATAAAAACAAATATAATAATTGATACTAATTAATTTTAATATATTCTAACATTTCCCCCTCAAACTCACTTGAGTTTGAAAGTTGAGAAATAGATTGGTGACACTGCCGAAACAAGATGCATACGAGACTGCCAGTGAGAGATCAAAACAGGGGTACAGACGGAACTACTAGAACGAGTGCAAACAGAACTGCCGAAACGGTATGCAGACGAACTGTCAGAACAGAGTGCAGACGGAACTGCCACAGAAAGATTAGCAAAATTGTCGAAACGGGGTGCAAACAAAACTTCCACAGAGAAATTGGTGAAATTAACGGAACAGAGTGCAGACGGAACTGTCTAAAAGATATGCATACGGAACTGCCACATAAAAGCTGGCAAAACTACCAATAGAGTGTAGACGGAACTACCACAATTAACGAAACTGTCGAAAAAAAATAGATAGAACTGCCACGATGAGGTGCTGCAGATAAAACTACCGCAAGAAAAGATACAAACTTAACTGCCCCAAGAGAGTAATTCGTTTAGTTTGTTCAATGTGAGTTCAAAACAAACAACTCTAATTAACATGTTTGTAATATATTTCAAAATAATGGTTTAGTTTGTTCTCATCAAATACCACTAGTGATAAAAAAAAACATTAAATAATTCATAAATTGTATGCATAATTTTTGACAGATAATAATAAATAATTTAGAATCACGGAAAAACAACTTACCATGATCATTTGATGTCTTCAAAAATGCACCTGAAATATCAATGTCTTAGTATTTGTATGTAAAATTCAATTATTCACGTAAATGAATACTAACTTATCAAAAGAATAAAATAAAATGAATCGTTATGATAAATATGATACCATTAAATTATAAACATGGAATTAGAGTGTATTAACCAATGTTATGAAAACCGGATCGGACCGACCAGTTGGATCGATTCAATCGTGAACCGCATCTAGTCCGATCCACTAACTGAGTAAAAATCGTCATTTAAGAAACCACTTATGAACCGTTGGCTGGCCGGTTGAATCGAACCGAAATCGACTATTTAAAAAAGCAAACCTACCCAACTACATTTTTCTGTTCTTGTCAAGAGAAAGATGTTTTTCCAGTCACGGAGCACAAAGAAGAAAGTGTGCGAAAAACATATAAAGAAGGAAAAGACAGTGCGTTGATACGTAGGCATTTTGGATTGTTTTTAGTCCCAATTTCTCTTAATTATCATGATGTTCTTTGTGAATTATTGTTATTAATTGATCAAATCAAACAAACTTAATGTTCTTTGAGTTGTGTTTGTGTTTTAGAAAATTCACTAAGAGTTTTTAGGTAATTGAAGACCATTTAAAGAGAAATGGAAGCAAAGAAGATGAAGAAAAGCCAAGTATGCTCCCAGTGAACCCCACGTTGTACGTCCACAGCCACGCCATACGTGAGTAATTTGGCAAAATGCCACAACTTGGACAGAGAGCCCACGTTATACGTGAGCTCTCCCACGTCGAACGTGAGCCAAAACGTCCAAGAAGCAAATTGAGATAGTGGCCACACGTTATACGTGGAGTCTTAGCGTCATACGTGAAGAATTGGCATGAAGAAGTAGATTGAGGCTGTAACCCCACGTTATACGTGGGAGTTACACGCCATACGTGGGAGCCAGCGTTCACTTCCAGTAATTCATTCAATTTCATTCTAATCCAAGACCTTTTGGGCATCAATTTCACTCATTAATCAAGGGCATGATTGGAAGATTAAAGATATGATTGATTGAAGACTCAAGAGAAGAAGATAAATGCTTGTAATTTTAGGAGATAAGATTAT
>JASCZI010121783.1:0-16238 GCA_036250425.1 Stylosanthes scabra | reverse complement strand
ATCAAGGACATACATCCACCAATGTCCCGAGTAGATTACGGGGGCAAAAATCTGAGGTTATGTTCATGGATAAACAAGTTACCACATCAAGCAGAATTATGTCAATAGAAGATTTGAGTTTAAGACACTCACATATCTATGCGTGATTAGCTTGTCCTTGTTGACCAATCTGAGATATTCATCAGATTTCAATGATGTTATTGAGTGTACCTTCCTGGTATGAAGATCAATATAATTTTCTTTGTATCTCTCCATCATTGAACTTGTACACACAATATCATCAATTTTTGAGCAACATCATATGTAATTTTGAGCAGAATTATGGAGAAAGTTCATACCAGTGCACTTGGTGGCAATATGTATACATCCGATTGGAATCTCTGTATTGGCTCATTGTTCAGCACTAAGGAGTAAGCCGTAATCACCTGCGTTAAAAGAAGAAAAAAAATTAGCGTTGCAACATGATAGTTCCGAACAACGTAATTTCATTTAGACAGACGTACAGCTGCATCAACTTCTTTTCCTGGCCTCATTGACCTGAACTGTTTCCGGACAACCTCAAAATGAATGTCTCCATGAATCATGAAGATGCTGTCATATTTGGTATCCTTCCTGTCCGAAAGAACCCACATCACACACCTTTCCTTCAAGTCCCTGTTGTGTGGATGTCTTTTGGATGATGATGGCCCTGCTTGCATCGCTGTTGGGGCTAGGACTGCTGAGGTTACCGGGGTCTCTGGTTCTTCCGGGAAATCGTCCAGGTCATACATTTCAGGCGTTTCGGTACCTACCCCAAGGTCAAATGCCTTACTTGGATCATACTCTTTTGCTTGTGCTGCAACAGATGCAACCATCATCAATGCTGGTGCAGGTTGGTCTCTGTGAAAGAAATAAGTTTTTTTAGCAGAATTATAAGGTAGGTTGAGCAGAATTATAAGTTTGATCAAAAATGTTAAAATGAGCAGAATTATAAGATAGGTTGAGCAGAATTGCGTATGATCAACATAAGTTTGAAACTCACAGTTTATGAGGAGCAGGGGCAGGTTGATTGACTTGTTGGTATCGAAGCTGGGCCTCCTCACAAGCTTTAATTGCAGCCTCAGTTTCTTCAACCTCTTGGCAGGCTGCAACGAACCCGTCAATCACTTCCTGAGATTCAGGCCCAAACAGTATTGCAGCTTCAGGTTCAGGCTGAGGCTGAGGCCCAGACACTGGCTCAGGATCAGGCTGAGGCTGATGCTCAGGCTCTGGCTCAAGTCCAGGCTAAGGCTGAGGCTTAGGCTCAGGCTCTGGCTCAGGTCCAGGTTGAGGCTGAGGCCCAGGCTCAGGGCCAGTTTCATCAATAGTTGCATCATGCACAGGTTTTGCAGCACTGTATAATTTATATGATCAGAATTATATTAGTTAATGAGCAGAATACTAATAGAGACGATGAGCAGAATACTAATAGAGACAATGAGCAGAATTATTACCTCTCTGCTGTTGTTTTTTTTTTCTTCCCCTTCCCTTGATCCTTTCCTTGTATTTTCCTCTTCCTTTTTATCTCAGCCAATGTTGGCTCGGTCTCTTCTCTTCTCTGCTCTCTTCTTTGTGATCTTTGCTCCCTTTCTTGTCGCTGTCTTTCATAGCTATTTTTTTATCACACAATTTTTTGTTATTCGTTTTTGAGCATAATTTTGAAAACAATTAGGCAGAATCCAAAACACATAGAATCCTAAAATGCTCACAGCAAGCAAAGTAAGAAAACTTACATCACACTTTCTTCTTGTCTTCTTTTTGCTCTCCTTTCTTGCTGCACTTCTTCGGAATCAGTCTCAGTTTCAGAATCATCTGCACTGTTATATTCCTCCTCTTCATTGTTTGACTCTGTGTCATCGGCATCGTCATGTTCATTCTCATCTTCACTGTCTGCTTTTTTTTTACCTTTCTTTTGTTGCTGAGCCCTCATTTTGGCTCTCTGTATCAATCCCTATATCAATAAATAAGATCACAAACGAATTTAATAAGCAAAACTGAAATGAGCAGAATTATAAAAGTAGTTGATCAGATTTTGGAAACACTTACTTATGTCTTCATCTTCAGCCTTGATCTTATCTTTCATCAACTCTCCAGTCCATCGTTGTATCCATGGAGCTGGGAAACTTGGATCATTCAAGCTTTTGCCGTCGTACCTCTCTCTGAAGTAAATGATCATCAAGACAAAATGGCAGCCCTTCACAGCTTGACTTCCTTGTTCATGGAACTCCTTGATTCCATTGATAAGGAAGGAGTTCACATGATGGGCCCAATTCCTGCCCTGTGTGTTGTCAATATCTCTGTTGATGACGGGAAGATGTACAGGGCTGATGTATGCGGAGGACGTTGGCAAGAGAAAACTCTTTTGGATGAACAAAGCAAATGCTCTCTTGAAGGCTCTCTTTTGTTGATCGGTTTCTATCGGACAATCCTTAACCATATCCTGTACAAAGGTTAAGGATTTCCCTTTGAAGAGATCCAGGGCTTCTTTTTCTTCCTCATTCAGCTTATCCTCAAATTCTTTCTTCCTCTTCTCAAATAGGTCTCCTGCAAAAAGTTGAGCAGAATTTTTGCAAACAGTTGAGCATGTTATCAAACAAATCTCGTATGAATAAATTGATCAGAATTCAATTGAATAATTGAGCAGAATATTTTCAAAGTTGCAAGGTAATTTTAGTGTTTGGTACTGACCTCGGCAGTTTAGTCCAAATGCATAGCCAATCTTCTCCGATGTGATCAGGAATTCACCAACACTTGTGCTAATTGTGTTGGTGAATATGTCATAGCTCCTCACAAGTTCGATCAGTATCTTGTGGTTGATGTAGAAGTTTGGGAGGTGTTAAAAGGCTCCCAATCCCATCTCATCAATGAGTGCTTTCTTCTCATCAGAGAGGCGGTCATATATCTTCCGAAACTTCAGAGGCGTGCATCGTGAGTCACTACGTTTCTGTAGAATAACAAAACAAATAGGTTAGACGAATGTATGAGCAGAAATGGAAGAAACATGATAATTCACTTGGTAAATAACTTACATCAGGCCTCTTTGCTTCTCTTTTCGCCATCCCTTTTTCCTTTTGTGTTGGTCCAGTGACATTCTTCCTAGCCATGCTGAGCATATGAGCAGAATTTAAGATTTCAAAATCATTTTGAGCAGCTTTTTTGCAAACAGTTGAGCAGAATTTCAAAACCAAATGCAGATTCAATATAAGAATGCAAAACTATGTAATATTCACTATTGAATCAACTCAATGAACAGAGTCAAATAATAAGCAAAATAAGGGTGCAAGTGCATTTTTTAGCAGAATTTTTGCAAACAGTTGAGCAGCATTTTTGCAAACAGTTGAGCATGTTATCAAACAAATTGCATTAGGGTTTTCTTTTTATGAATAAATATAGTTATTTATATATTTTCTTCTACCAATTTGCTTTTTTTTTAAAAAAAAAAAGAATGATTTCATAACAATAACGAATAAGTAAAACAATTTATACTTGAATAATTCTAACTTAATAAAATAATATTTGAATTATAAAGAAAAGACAACAAAGGTAATTTCCTATATATCAGAAAGTTTAATAAATTTTATAAAAAAAATTGACTGTTTTTCGTGGAAAATTTTTAGTAGTAAATTAAACGAAAATTTTATTTCCACAAAAAAATAAACAAAACTTTAAATACCGAAAACCATTTTTTTTTTTTGGACATTGGACAAAGGTTAATCCATAAGAACCATAGTGATTATAAAATAAATTATAGTTAGTCACCTATTAGGGGCGTAGAATTTGTGAACAAATTCTTTTTTAAGGGGGATAGAATGTAACAACTCGCATAATAATAATAATAATAATAATAATAATAATAATAATAATTTTCTAAAATTTGAAATTTAAATTATAAAATAATTATTTGTTAGGTTAATATCAAGAATGTGTATAAATAGCCCATTAATTAGGCGAACTAGGTCCAATATCCAAAAAAAAAATGGTTTTCGGTATTTAAAATTTTTTTTTATTTTTTTGTGGAAATAAAATTTTCATTTAATTTATTACTGAAAATTTTCCTTAACCTATCAAGATTCATTCATAACTGCATGTCTTTTTTTATTTAGAGACTATTTTATCAAAATAAAAATAAAAATAGGTATCAAAATGATAGAATAAATTAAAATTATTAATAGATTATACATACAGGCCGGTAATTAGGTCGGAACACACTTTTTATAGTTAAATATTAATGAACTGTATTTAATTAGCTTAATAATGTCGTAAACTTTGTCAAAAGCAGAAAAAAATATAAATTTTGCTTTTGAACTAATTAAATAATAAAAAGAATACAATTTTTCTTGGACTTAAAAGACTTAGTCTAGATTATTAGGTTAGCATTCAGGCTCGATATTGACGCAAAAAAACTTGATCTGATTTTCAGGCCTTACTGATATACGATTAAAAAAAGAAATAGAATTGAAGTAACAGATTACAGTTAAATAACTAACACCTAACAAACTAACTACTATTTCTTTTTTATACTATCATTAGCTTATTAATTGGTGTATGTTTTCCAGAAGTGGAAGGCCAAAATCTTATCTCAAACAGTGTTATAATAAGATTTTGTCACCTTTTTTAACCTAAGCTCTTTTCTGGATTGGTGTAGCACTCTGCTTAATCTTTTATTGTGGCTTGGAAAGAAAACCATTGGAACATATATGTGTGATAGAATACAACACGGTTCTTATTTAATTTAATAGTATATGGTACAGTAGAGTTGCATTGCTTCAGGTAGCAATTGCTGCATGATCCATTGATGAGGATCCAAGAGTAGTAGTAGTAACAGTACATATTCCCGGGAACATATATGATAGAATACAACACGGGTCTTATTTAATTTAACAGTACATACATAATAAAGTATATGATACAGTAGAGTTGCTTCAGGTAGCAATTGCTGCATGATCCAATGATGATGCATCACTGGTTCTGTGTGGACTTTGGTTTATTGTAGACAATGGAGATACCAGCAGCTTCTTTTTTCAGGAGAATATCCATGGCTCCAAGAAAGAACACAATTGGAGAGACAGTCCTGTACCCAACCAACAGCTTCTCTACCGGATAAGACCCTTTTAACTCCTCGTATTTCGCCAACAACGTTTGTGGATCAGGCACTGTAGCTTCCTCATTTTGGATCTGGTAATCAACCCAATCAATCAGAGTTGGATACATGTTGTACAAGGGGAGGTAGTACTCGCTGTTCGTACGAGAGGATGGTGAAATTGAAGCCTCAATAGTAATCACACCACTATGCTTTAAGTTCGTTATAACCTGCCCAAATAAATCACAAAAGTTTTACTATCTTGTGTGCTTTTAATCTTTATGTTAAAAAATGCATGATTACTATACAATATAGTTATTAGTTACGATATTAGTATTAATATATGTTAGAAATATATTCATTCGTATTGTTTTCTCCCATCTGTTTAAGCTTATGAGACGAGTGGTTTCATGACATGATATAATAGAGATATTCACGCTAATCCAAAAAGAAAAGAGAAAACGAGTTATTGTATGAACAAGAATATTAGAAATATAACTATTCATATTGTTTTTTTTTTTCCTATCAACTTAAGTTTCTGGAACGAGTGGGCTTTCACGACAATATAAGTAAAGTTTATACATCTAAATTACTCTAACCTGGGAGATGTATTTGACAAAAACCTCTGATTTGGGAGTAACGTTTTCGTATGAGACATCAATGCCATCTATTTTGAAGCCAGAGAAATTGATGATCTTGTTGATTGATGCAGTTGCATTGGTGATCCAAGAGCCGCTAAGAGGGCTGAAGGGGAATCTGGGGTCATTGTTTCCGATGGAAATGAAGACTTTGACAGTGACATCAGGGTTTTTCTCCTTGAACTTAGAGATTGCTTCTGGAGTGACCTTCCAATTGGGTCTGAAGACACCATTGGTTGGGGTACCATCATCGTCATAGTCCATGGCGTAGGTCAGGGCAATTTGGTACTCCCTCACGAATGTACTCGGTACAGACACTGGTAAGAATGAGTCATCAGATGTGTATTGCCTAAAGATAATAGATGATGGCAATGCCATTGAATTGCAATTTCGGGTAAGGCTTAATAATCTTAATGTGTGATCAAGTTGGGAAAACCATGGTGGCTTTATATATAGTCAGGACGGACCTAGGTAGAGAAGTGAGGGCTCACTTGTCCCCACTAAGTTATGAAATTTTTCTAAAATTTTTTCAATAATATATATACTCCTCTTAGTAATATTAAGTAACTAATAAAAATTCAGTAAAATCAGTCAGCAACTTAAATTGGATGTTCTATTTCTTTAGATTTCGGATGTTCTGCTTTTAAAAAAATATAAAGTTGACTGATGATTGCTTTAGGTGGATGTTCTATAATTTTTAACGTGGATGTTCTATAAATAGTAATTATGGATGTTCTATTTTTTATTGACTGATTTGTTAACTTGAAAATTATTGATTACATATATTTTTCCTTATTTTGTATGTATTCTCGTTTGCTAATTTATTTTTTTTATTTTTCATAATTTTTGCCATTATTAAATCTAATTATAAATAAATAGTAAAATTTTAAATATTTTATTCTTTGCTCTCATTCTTATATTCTTTTTGATAAATAGATGATACTCAATAATTCTATTTCTCTAATACTAATTTGATCAAGTACAATAGTACAATAGCTCAATTATTTTTTAATTTTAGATTAGAATGAATGTTTGAAATTTGTTTTTGATCCTTCTCATTGGATAGTTAAGGATATGATTTGTATTTGAATCTTCTAATTGGATAGTTATGGAGATTATTGTATTTGATCTTTCTTCCAATTTTTTATCGTAAATATAAAAAATTTAAATTTTTAATATATTTATTTTATATTTATTAAATTAAAAAATTTAAAACTTTTTACTAATAATTAATTTATTATCGTGTGCCCATATTCCATTTGTAAATTACTAATTTGTTCACTTATTTCAAAAGCTAGGAGTGTTCATGGCCCCATCGGCCTTGGATCCGATGAAATTTGAATTAAATTTGGGTTATTTTTTTTTTATCAACTTCAAAGGTACATGAGTTAAGCTCAAAATTAGTGAAGCTAACTCGATGATAATACAAAGTCGGGATTGAGCTAAAGCTCGAATCACTATACGGTCTAGGTCCGGTGACCCGGTCATATATAAATATTTTAAAATTTAAAAAATATAATACTATAATATTTTGAAATATAATTGTAAGAGTGAGTCAGTGAACTACATATATGTTAATTTCAATAAACCATATCTTTTAATTGAACTGATCAATATATTGTATGTCATGCATATGGAATGAGCACGTGAATTCTAGACTATTATAGCTTAGATATTCTCAAATGTTTGCTAATTTATTAAAATTTTTAGTGTTGTTGGGGCTGATTTATTTGATAGTTACTACTAAATTAACAAGTGTATATATTCGTGTGATGCATGAAAAATATCTATTTATATTTTTGAAAATTTCATGATTTTTTTTTTTAAGTGCTAGTGACATGATTTCCATGGTTTTAGAATCAATTCCTTAAAGAACGATATATTTAAAAGTTGTTTTTCACTAAAGAAATTGATTCTAAGGTGTTAAGGATCGATTCTATGGCGAAGGAACTTCAGAAACGATTCTAAGCATGTGAGAATCGATTCTAAGGTTAAAGGAATCGATTCAAGGATGAAGAGAATTAATTCCACGAGCCTAAATTTCAAATTTTCTTACAAGGGCTAGAAGCAGAATCAATTCTCACCTTTCAGAATCGATTCCAATGTGCTGTTTTTAAACATATATATTGGTTAGTTTTGATAGAACCGTTCCACCCCACCTAATCTATAATAGTCCTAAGTCTTGGAATTTCTATAAATAGATGGTTTGGAGCTCATTTTTATACACAACACTTATTTTAAACATTTTTGCTATTATACTCAAAATTCTTATATATTTCAAAAAATGTTTTATACACAAATTTAAAAAATATTCAACATTTAGTTTATAGGTCTTCATTTATAATCATACACTCTTATTGGAGAGCAACTAAATTTTTTGTTTACTTCCTTTATAAGCTAAGAGAATTGTTCTCTTATTATTGAGTGATCTTAGGGTGCAATTCTCTAAAGTTGTGAGCGTTGATAAACACTATAGTCGATGAGATAAACATTCAAGGGAAATCTTGAAGTTAAGATTATTTCGAGTGGAGTGGGTTATCATTGAGATGCTATAAGGTGTTCGATTCAAAGGCTCTTGTTGTAAACGGTTTATCAAGCACCTTGAAACTCGGTGATAATGGAACTTCTCAATTGCGACTGACAAAGAATGGACGTAGATAAAGATTGTGTCGAACTACTATAAATCTTAAGTATTATCCTTCTTACTCTTATACTCTTTAAATTACAATTATTTATATTTTAACAAGTGTTTTGGAAAGTAAAAAGTTCTTGTAAGTATTTATTATGTGACTTAAGTCCTTGGAAAAATACTAATGCAAGTATTTGAGTTATTTAAATTCAAAGCTATTTACGTTTTCGCAAAAATTAGTTATTGTTGTTTAGATACTCAATTTATTCCCTTAGAGTATATATGTTTATTAACTAACACTTAGGCTTAAATCTTTAGAAAAATATTAACACAATACATTTGAGTTGTTTAAATTCAAAGCGAAAATTTATAATCATTAATAAGATACTCAATTTACCACTTCTTAAATATCCATGCAATTGTGCTTATATTGACTAACATTTATTAAGATTATCAATAATCAAATATTGTTTCTCCTTTTTAAATGTATTTTTATTCTATGTGACTTTGTTTATAAGTGTTATTTTACTTTGAATGAATAAAAATTATTTTCTTTTGTTAAAAGAAAATTCTAGGGAAAAAGGCCCCCATTACATCAGCCTGAAAAGTATAAAGAAAGACAACTAGGTAGAGGGGGAGTAAAAAATCTTGAACCGAAATCTAAAGTATAAGTGTATAACAATGAGCAGCTAAGCTAATCTGTCGGCAAAAATAAGCTCACCATAGACACAGAGGAGTGCAGTTCCGTATTACCATAAAATGAATAAAATTACATGATGACAAATTAGCTAACTATCATCCTCATCAGTCATCACCACTGTGACGTCACATTTTATACGTAACAACGAGTCAACAACCAATAACTCCCAACTCCCAACTCCCCCACCAACCATCAGCATAATTACTAATCAATAATTGAGCAGATTTTTGGTTTTATGATTCCTCGCTTTTTCTGCAGTTTTTCCTATAGGTTATTATTCTCACTTCCCTTAAGTAATTGTTGGAACTTAATTGCATTTGAAATTGTTTTTTGATTTTTCAAAAATATATTTTATCCTTGACACAAAATTATAAAAAACATATATTTAACATAAAATTTTTAAATTTCAAGAATAAATTAAAGATTAAATTAATCCATAAATCCCTGTAGTTTTATAAATTTTTTAATTAGATTCCTATATTTTTTTAATTAGGTCCCTATATTATTTTAAATTTTGTAATTAAATTTCTATCGACTATCATAACGAAAATATTATAATTAACAAAAGATTTCATCTCTAAATTGAAAATATCACAAAAATTAATGACTAACTCGCTAAATATAACATTTTTCTCTATTTTAAAATGATAAAATATATATTTTTCTTTTTTTTAACATATTTTAAGCTTTCTTAGGATTAAGTTATTCTTGAAATTATTTTTAGTTAGTTTTATTTAATTTCTAGTTCTATTGTTGGTGCTGTTATCGTTGGCTTCTAAGGTTGGAAGTTTAGGGTTTTATTTGGTTCAATTATTTGAAAAAGAAAACTCAATTAAGTTACACATATGTGAATTAATAAATGATTATTTTTTTATTTATGAGACTTGTGTATTTAATTATGTACCACCCATTCTTTGAATTAAAAATCCATTACATAAGCTGATAATTTGACTGTACTTTTGTATGAATACAATCAAATACTACAAACATATGGCTGTCGCCCATACAATATACTAAGTAAAAATAGAAAATAATCTACAGGTTATTTATATATAATCCTGTAGAATCATCACACATAAATAAAAATATCTTGCCTTCCACTAGTCCTTACTGAGATGAATCCGAAACCACACACAAATACATAGATATAGTGAGAATTTAAAATTCTCAGTAGATAATAAAAATTTTATTTGGTGGTTTCAGCCGCTTTTCACGAAAAATATCGTGACTATCACAATTATATAAAATAATGATGTATACAATGCAAATGTCTTAATTTATCTTTTCACTTTTCTTTATCTGCTTGTCTCACTCATCATAGGCCTTTTAGGAAATTCCCAACTTTTGGTGGATCTCATAACATCATGACAACAAAGCAGATTTACGACATACCAATTAAGACATCTTGTCTTCTTGGTAGTCAAGTCTTAAACAATTTATTTTCTTATCCGCTTGCTAAGTAGGGATGTTAGACACATTAGCCTCCCCACACTCACCTCAGCTTACGGGTTTAAAGCATCACATTAGAAATATCAATTGGTAGTCAAGTCTTAAACAATTCATTTTTTTATCCGCTTGCTAAGTAGGAATGTTAGGCACACTAGCCTTTCCACACTCACCTCAACTTACGGGTTTAAACCATTATATTAAAGATGTTGACAATCACAAATATATATAATGATAACGGCAACAACAACAATAACAATAGCAATAACAATAATAAAATTAATAACAATCACTGTTATATTTATATAATTATTATAAGAATAACAGTAATATTACTTATAATAGTATCTATAATCATATTTATAGTATTATAGTTATTATAATAAATATATTAAGCATAATATTTCATAGTAATATTTATAATAATAAGAATAATAATTATATTAATTTTTATCAATAGTTATAATAATATTATAAATATTAATTATAATAACAATAATAATTATATTAACAATTATATTAATATAATAATAATAATAATAGTAGTAGTAGTAATAATAGTTATAATAATAATATTAATAGTAATAATAATAATTATAATATTAACATTAGTATATAATAATAATATCAATAATAATAATATTATTAAGTTAGTAATAACAATATTTGTAATAATATAATCATAATAGTATAGTGAGATTGGTTAATAATATAATATTATTGTTAGGTTAATAATAACAATAATAAAATAGTCAGCATATTATTGTTAGATTAGTAACAATAATAATAAAATAGTCAGAATATTATTATTGTTGGATTAATAATGACAGTAATAATAAATAGTCAGAATGTTATTATCGTTAGATTAGCAAGAATAATAATAATGTTATCGTTAGGTCAGTAATAATTATAATATTATAATAATAATATTAGTATTAGATCAGTAACATCAGTAACAATAACAATAATAATGATGATAATAATAATAATAATAATAATATAATATATAATATAATAATATTATAATATATATATATATATATATATATATATATATATATATAATAATATGATTACATATATAATATAATAATAATATGATATATAATTATATATATAATAATAATAATATAATTATATTATATATGTAATATAATAATATAATAACAATATAACAATAATCCAATAAAAAAAATATATTAATAATATAAGATAGCCAAAAAGTAAAAAAAATATCTACCTTAATATTTTTATTGCTTCTTTTTCTTTTTCTTCTTTTTTTTTAATTTTTTTTTCCTTTTTTTTTTCTTTCTTCTCTCTCTTCCTCACACTCTCTTCTGCGCTTCCGAGCGCCTCCCCCTCCCTTTTTTTTTTTAAATCTTATTACATCAAATTTTATTGCGTGTATCATTTTAGCATGGTATTGATATTAAAAAAAATTTTTAATGGTATAAACTAATTCACACATATAATATTACCTTATTTTAGCAAATAAAAGATAATAAAACAAATTATATTTTGGACAATTATTTTGGAATATTACAAATTAGGTTTGCAATTAGATTTGATATGTGTTACATATTTTGAGACTTGTGTATATTAATTAGTTTTACAATTAGGTTTGATATGTGTTGCGTTTTTCTAACTTTGTGCATTAGGCTGATTAGGTTTTGGTAGATTCATATGTTGTAATTTGCAATTTGTTCATTTACATTCGGCGTAGGTACCAGAGTGAAATTTGTACTATGTGCAACTCTTTTGGAACAGAGTTTGGTGCTTAAAGTTGCATTGTTGTGGATTTTATTGCAATAATAAGGTTGGTAAATTTAATATGCCTTTGAAAGAATCATTTATTTAAATGTTGTACGTAATTTTCTTAGGATAGAGTTTTACGATGGAGTTGGAAAAAGGTGGTCTAATGGCACCTTCTCGTAAACCCTTATTTACTGAAAAATTGCAGAGTAATAAGAGATTGTGCACTAAAATGGCTAAGACCAACTGATGGATTGAATCATTGTATTTTATTGTTTTAATAATGAGTTTATTATGTTGTTGAACTCTGGTTTTCAAAATTGTTGGAGGCCTCCAAATTAACGGGAAACTCAACCGAAAATTTTAAAAAATTATTTAAGAAACATTGCTTTTTTGTTAAATTATTGAACCAGTTTAACTTGTGAAAGCTCTAATTTAAGGGGAGAATTCACCAAAATTTTTATAAAATCTAAAAAAGTTAATGATTGGGTGCATGTTTAGGTTGTGTGTGATGGATTCCACTATTTCAAGTCATCGTTTGTGGATGTATGATAGATTTTACGATTAACCAGGGGGAATAAAGCCTGAGTTTTTCGATAGGGTTGATCAGTTTTGGAAGAATTTAGATCCGATGGGTCTTCTAGGTATCCGTGCTCTAAGTGTTTTCTTTTGAAGTGGCTGGATTCTGAGGACATGACCCTTCACTTATATCGTAATAGCTTCAATCCTGCTTATAGGATGTTGTCTGGTTAGTCCATATGATTTTGATTGTCTTTTGCAGACGAGGTCATTGGATCGCCCATCTACCTAGCCAGAACTCTTCAGGGAGACTCACACACGGAAGCGTAGCAGATCCGTTGTGGAGAAGTGCACTTATAACTTGCTGATATGCTTTTAATCTGCGTAAATGTTGTTCAATCCCTAAATTTACATTTGTTATTATTTGACTCTGTCTCATTGGTAACTTTGCATGTTATTTTCTCTCAGATCGAGTTTTCTGTCAATTTTGAGCAAGCCATCAGCAGGTGCAAGAGGATGGTGATGATAGTGCTGGCATAGTTAACCCGGATGTTGTATGGCTCAGATCATGTTTGAGCCATACAAGAACCGGGTTTATGGGGCCAGTGGATTCTTTGCTGAGTCTCTTCGTACCTCCGGTTATGGAGGATACTTTTCCTCTTCCGCCAGCACTCAGGCAGGCCCTGCTTCGGAGACTGAGGTTGTAAACTTGAGAGAGAAGGTTTAAAACTTGACGCAGAGCCTCGAAAATCATGGGCAGGTGCTGCAACAGCAGATAGATGAAGTTTTGAATCTCAAGAATATCCTAGATGAGTGGGATGCACGGGTAGAGGACCACCTACAGCGCACGGAGGCGATTCAACAACAGATGAGGGCATTATATGACCCCTTACGCCGGGGAGAAGCATTGCAGGCGGTTCAGGTCCTTCGACTGCACCACCATTGGCTCCTCGTCCACCACCACAATAGCCAGATCATCTTCGAGCAAAAGATGATGACGACTACGAGGATGCCTAGGCTAGTATTTTCCGCTTTCGTTCAATTAGGAACACTTTCATTTATATTCATGTCTGGATAATATTGTTAGATATTTGCATTTTTATTATGTTTGAATAATATTTTAGTGATATTTTGTTATTTGTACAATGAAATCAGTTATAATTTTATTTACACAATTGAGTATCAGGACTAATTAGTACAATACTGAGTTATAACCATAAATTTATTATTTTTTGTTCTGTTTGATTTCTGTCGAATTTTGCGACGGACATACTTTTCGCTTTTTCAAATATTTTGGTCAAATTGTTCATCGGATCCATGGTAACGATATTCGTCATTGTTGACATCATTTTCGTTGGATTATGATGATCCAACAAAAATTACTCAAAAATGTCTCGTCGAGGTTTATACTATTTTCGTCCGATAATTCCGACGGAAATTACCGTCGGATGTTTGAAATCTGATGAAAATATATTTTCGTCGAGGTCTAAAGTGTTGAATACGAATCTGATGAAAAATTCGACGGTTTTCCAATAGTTTCTTGTAGTGAGATGAGTCGGCCTTAACAAACATAACCAAAAGAAGGTTCCGCCTTAACATAAATAGCAAGAAAGAGAGGCTTCGCCTCAACATAAATAACACAAAAAGAGACTCCGCCTCAACATATACAATAACGATAACAAAATAAAAGAGAGTGAAACTCAGCTTCCAACTAAAATAGTTCGTAGCCAATGAGCTGTAACTCAAACGGCATTTGCTGCTCTCTTCCCCTAATAGAGGTCTCGGATTCGAGTCTCTCCCCCAACCTATCTTTGCTTTAAAAAAAAAAAAAAGAAAAAAGAAAATTAAAGTAGTTCGCCACATCATGCTATAAAGAAAAACGACACAACTAAAATCAACGCAAAATTATTCGACAGTAATACTATCAATGTTGTTATTGGAACCCAAAATTTGACAATAGTCTATTTCCATTGAGGATTTTATTAATGAATAAAATTTGATAATAAATCTGATAATAGTTATTTTTTCGTTAGATTAGTCTGTAAAATCCGACTATATATAAGACCATATTTTTCTTTATTTTTACTTTATGTGTATAATAATCTATTATATATTTGGGTTTCTACACTTAATGATGGAGCGCTGACATGGCATGTTCCTGAGAGTGTTTCCTATTTTTTTTTTCTAAATCATGAAATCAAATCAATTAAAGAATTAACATAAATATTATAAACTCAATTGATCAAAGCAATTAATAAATTAATATCACCCATTAATATCAAATTTTATAACCACTTTTTATTCTAATAATACTACATTTCAATTAAAGTATAAATACCATTTTAATAATTTATGACATTAATATTTCTATTAATGTCAATTTAAGATGACGTGTTTTTTTTGTTTTTTATTTAACTATTTTTATATTATTCGTACGAGAATATGCTAATAATAATATGTAGTTAGTGATTTAATTTAAAACACACAATTAAGGTTGTCGATTAAACAGGTTAGCCCAACCCATTTAATTTAGTTCTGTCGCTTAAATCAGCTTTATTCACAGGATACAAGTTTTGAACATGTATCATTTATGGCCAATTCAATAGATTAAACGGGTTAGCCTGTTTTTTATTTATTTTAAAAAAATTAAATTCTAATTTGAGACTCTAAAAATAAAAAAATAGGATAAAAATAACATTTTTCTAAAAAAAAAACTTTGAAATATAATTAAATTTAGACTCCACTATATTAATTTTTTTGAAAAGATTAAGAAAAAATAAAAAAAGAGCTAGAAAATTTAGCCTACGAGATGTCCTATTTAACTGAACATTTTTCCTTGATTAATCGGATCCATCCGTTTAGCTCGCGTTTTTAACGCCCGTTAATGATTGTTTAGGCTGGGCTGACAGGTTCGACCAATTTGGACGATCTTATATATAACATATTTATACATCTTGAGATAATCAATTCATTTGATTTTTTTTTATCAATTTATCGTGTGAGAACTCACTAAATTATCACAAATTATATTGAAAATTATTTTTATTTTATTTTCATTTAATGTGTGTATATTTAATATGTATGTTAAATTATATTAAATTATATTTGAATTGTAGTATAACAACACTGTTTTAAATTTTGTTTAATTATATTGGATTAAATTATATTTTATATTTTAAATATAATATATGTGGATATTATCATGTATCCATCAATTTTTTTATCGGATAATTAAAAGCATGGTTGTTTTTTCATTGGGATAATTAAAATCAGGGTTGTCTGCCCCCTCCCCTCCCGTCCCGGGGCACGGAGAGGGGGCGAAAGCTGGCCTCCCGGGAGCCCCTGGCTCTCGGTTGGCTCAAAGAGACGGGCTCTTGGTGGGGAGCAGCGCCGCGGCGGATGGTGGTCGAGTTCGAACCTCGTTGCCGGCCGCGCGTTCTTCTCCCCCGTTTCAAG
>JASCZI010121782.1:0-23150 GCA_036250425.1 Stylosanthes scabra | reverse complement strand
TATATATATATATATATATATATATATATATATACCCTTATCTTAATGGTAAAAATCATTTACGTTTGCTTAAAAAAATTGAAAAAAAAAATTATTCAATTTAAGATTTTTTTGTTACAATTTAATTTAAGATTGAAACCAACTACTACTGTAGTTAAGTATTTTATGGAATTAAAAAATATATATTTAAACATAAATCCTAAATTATTATTTTCATGTGCTCCTTGTTCTTACACGATTACAAAATCTGATTGGCATTAAATAAGCACAACTATACTAAATTTACGTATAGAACCAGATGTACTCATGTACATGTTAGGTTTATAATATGCAAATGCCAACTTTTTTGGTGACCATGTCAACTTGTATTGCAACTCTTGTGTTATTCACTTAATATTGAAAATTGTGAAGAAAAAAAATCTGAAAGTAGTTTCTAGTAATAATATATGTTTAATAATAATTATACACAATTAAGTAATTTTGTCAATTAAGTCCAATCAAATTTTACACATTCACGCGTTCCTTTCCTATTTTTATTAGCACATTTTTTCCCTCTGCACAAAAAGAAGAAGAAGACAACAATGATGATAGCGACAACAGTGATAACAATGATGACAATGGCAATAACGATAATGACAAGGATGAGGAGAAAAACGACGACAATCATGATGACATTGACAATAGAAAAGAAAAAGAAGGAGAAACCATTGAAGAAAGAAAAAAAAAGATAATACAGTGAGGAAGAAGGAGGAGGAGGAGGAGGTGATGATGATGATGATGAGGATGATGATGATGATGATGATAACATTGAAAGTGGAGAAGAATACGAAGAAAAAGAAATGTAACACAGAGGAGGAGGATGAGGAATGCAGAGAAGAGGAAGAAGAAGAAGGAAGAGGAATAGGATGAGGAAGAGGATGAAGAAGAAAAGAAAAGAAAATTCGTTTCTATTTTTCATAAAAATTTATTTCTGTTTTAGTGAATATTCGTTTCTGTTTTTAAATGAAAATCTGTTTCTCTTTTCCTTGAAAATCCGTTCCTATTTTTCATGAAAATATGTTTCTGTTTTTGTGAAAATCCAATTCAATTTTTATATGAAAATCTGTTTCTTTTTTCTTCGAAATTCATTTATATTTTCGTGAAAATCCAATTCAGTTTTTACATGAAAATCCATTTCTGTTTGTTTTCAAAATCCGTTGTTGTTTTTCATGAAATTCTATTTCTTTTTTCCGTAAAAATTCAATTTAGTTTTTATATAAAAATCCGTTTCTGTTTTATATAAAAATTTATTTCTCTTTTTTATGAAAATTCATTTCTATTTTTCATGAAAATCCAATTCATGAAAAAGAACATCATCAATAACAATAATAACATGAACAACATCAGCAACAATGTAATAGTAGTGGAGGAAGAGGAAGATAAGGAGAAAAAAAAAAGGAAGAAGAGGACAACCAAGATGAAGAAAAAGAGACAACGACAATAGTGGTGACTTGGATGTGTAGTGAGATTGAATTTGATTATTTTTGTCCCTTTCATAATTTTTTATGATTACTTTTGGTTGTGAACCCTTTAGAGCAACTCTAATGAAGATGGTTAAGAATATCCATTTTGATATTTTCAATAAATAAATTGATTTGATACTAATATATAACAGCATCGAAATTGACGAATGAAATGAAATAAAATGAAATCATCAACAAAACTAATTAATATCTTTATAGCAAAATTTTCCTATATTGTCGAGTATGCCTAAACGCAAATGAAAACAGGTCAGGTCAGGCTTCCACCTAAACAGGTCAGGCCTGAATTATATGTACTGAGTCTATGTCTGACCTATTACCTGTTAAAGGCTTTATATTTTACTTGGCCTGGCTGAAAACTGTTTAAAAGCATGTTAAAAAATAAATTAATAATAAAAATAATAAAAATTTAAAAATACAAATAAATAAGATTTCACAATATAAAAAAAAGTTTATGTTATGACTTTTATAAATATATTTATTTAGTAATTATAAGTGTCAATGATTTTTTTATGTGGTTTGAAAATAAAAAATAACTTTATTGATAGATTATGTATCTCTTTAATTTATTTAAAATTTAACAAAATTATTTTTTAAATAATTAAAAAATTATTATAACATGCCTGTTAGGTTTCATAGCTTTATAAAGAGCATAAGCCTGACCTATTTAAATAAAAAGGCTTTTACAAAAGCCTGAACCTGTTTTATTTATCAAAAAAATCTGACCTGCATTAGTCCCTGATAGGCCGCCTGACTTGTTTCTATCCCTAACGCAAACTAAACTCTCAATGTCATTATACCACCACATAACTTCCGATAGGAAACAATAAGGTTGCGTTTGGAAAATAGACTGGGAATGAGAGACTGAGACTGGGAAACTGAGACTGGAATACTAGACTAAATTAAGTTTGTGTATTGTATTTGATTTAAAATGTATAAAATTGAGTTATATGGAGACTAAAATGATGAAATAACTCAAAAACCCTTATTATTTAAAAAAATAAAACAAAACCAAACCCTTTGTCCCACCACGATTACCTCCTTCTCCAGCAGCCACCATCTATGTTTGCCTTACTCCAATTTCATTTTTGAAATCAAGTTTCAGCATCCAAAATAAGAAAATGGTGCAAAATCAAATAAGAATAACTCCCAATCTCCGACAAGGAAGCGGCGGCGGCAGCGGCAAACATGAGGAGCAGCAGTGTAGAACTGGCGAAGAAAAAAGTAGAAGGTCGGGGCTGACTTGGTGATGATTGAGAAAATGAAGAAGAAGAAGATCAGTTTGAGAAAAGAGGCTGACTTGAGATGAGGTTGAAGAACTTGGTGATGATTGAGGAAAAGAAGAAGAAGAACAAAATGAGTTTGAATAATGGGCTGACTTGAGATGAGGTTGAGGAAGAGAAACATAGATTGTAAGAGAAGTGAATGAGGGATAGATTTTTTTTTTTTATCAAAGGCAGTTGTATTTCATTCCATTAAAATAATAAAATGAATACATGAGAGGATGGGTCCAACTTGGACAACCAAAAGGTAACAAAGAGAGTGAGAACTCCACATAATCAAAATATTATAATGTAAATTACTAAAAGAGAGAACACATAAATAAAAAGCAAAATTAAGGAGGATGATGTTGGTGGTATTCTTGGATCAAACTCATAGCCGATTGAAGAATCAGATCTGGGGTACCGCCTTCAAATATTCGAAGATTATAATGGTTCCAAAACTTCCATAGAATCGTAGCAATCAAACTTGCTCGTCTTCTGATCTCAGATGCATCCAAAACTACGAAAGTTTCTTCCTCCCTACATTAGGATTAATATTCTTCACCGTTATAGCAGACAAATCGGCCATGGTAGTTGAATTGTATTGTATGACACATGAAAATCCTAGCAGGACACATCAAAACACTAAAAAAACCCTATTAGGGCACAACAGAAACCCTAATAGGGCACAAGAGGAAACCCTAGCAGAGCACTAGGGTTTTAAGAGAAAACCCTAGCAGAGCACTAGGGTTTCAGTTCTTCTTCCACTCTACCTGCTACAAAAAAAAATGAGGGATAGATTGAAAATTATAAAAATTGAATAAGGGTGTTGTTGAGAAAAATATTATTAAAGTTTCAGTCTCAGTTCCAGTCTTTCAGTCCCTCCAAATTGAAGGTACTGAAAATACTGAAAATTTGGGGACTAAGACTGAAATTTTAGTTCCAGTTCCCTTACAACAAACACAATACTAAATTTCAGTCTCTCGGTCTCAGTCCCAGTCTTAGTTACTAAACGCTACTTAAGTGAACTTATTTTTAATTCTCGGTAAGGCAAACACATGTGGATGAGTTTTATCCTTCTACCGTAGAGCAATAACTGTATTTACCCCCTTCCCTCCAACAACAAAATCATATCATCTTCATTATTTTCAATAAGATGGATTATACTTTGCATATACTCATAAAGGAGAGAGAAGTCATAAAAAAAATAATTTTTATTGATTAGTGTTGTTTAAATAATTTTTTGTTATAAATTTTTTTTTTATTATTTCTCCATTTTCAAGAAGAATACACTTAACATAGCTAAATCACCTTATTTGTGGTAGGATTTTTTTTTTGGGTCGATTTTTATTTCTAATGTCTAGTTTTTTTTCCTACTAGTAGTAGTACTAAACAGTAATGTATCTATTACCAAGTCAGCAGAGAGTGCACCCAACTTACATTCTATTATATGTGTAACAACGTAAATCATATTCTTTCAAAATGTATCTTGTCAAATATAGTTTCATATTTAAATACTATCCATTGTTAAATCTTTGTAAACGCTGCTTACAAGTGCCAAAGATTACTCTAAATTGTTTAAGGGACTACTCTAAAGCCAGAGAAATTTGGGATAGATTATCTTTTGGCGATCTCTCCCATTTGGACCTTCTAAATTGGTTTCATCAAGGTAAACAAGTTAATTCTACTATTTTCTTTGCTGCGATTTGGTGAGCTAAAAATGATGAGATATTTAATGATGAGGATATGTGGAGTATTAATAAAGTGGTTATAGTCTTATCTCTAATACTTCCATTCTTTCCTTTTTCTCCATAGTCATCTCCGGCTATGAACTTTTCATGGTTTCCTCTCCGGAACGACCGGAAAATTGAGAATCGGTCTTTTAGCCGGTCCGGTCCTATAAAAAAAGGAAAGCACAAGACTAGTGAAAAAACTGGCTGAATCGACGGTTAACCGGTGAACAGTCTAAACAGTACCAATTTTTGGAGGTTCGTCTGTTTTTTTTTTGTCTAATACGATGTCGTGTTGATGTTTTAAGTTAAAAAAAAATGGAAATTCAGATTGTAAAGTGACCCATATCAAAAATCAAAATCCATATTCACAATTTGGAAACCTTAGCACACCTCAAGTCTGAAGGTTCTAGAAACCCTAGCATCTCAAGGTTCTTTTTCTTCTTCTTCTTCTTCTTCTCCATCAACTCGACGATGACAGCCACGATGACGACGACGATGACGATGACAGCGGCAACGACGATAACGATGATGATAGTGGCAAGAAGATGAAGAGAAAGAAGGAGAATGAGGAACAGAAGAGAAAGAAGGAGGATGGGGAATAGAAGAAGAAGAGAAAGAAGGAGGATGAGGAACAGAAGAAGAAGAAGAGAAAGAAGAAGGAGGAGGAGGAGGAAGAGGAGGAGGGGGCGCGCGCGTTTGCACGTTCTTTATGTGGGAATTGTTATTTTGTGCTTGATTGGACTTGATTAGGGTAAATGCTTGGAAGTATAACATTACTGTTAAATATAAGAATAGAGAGATTAAAAAAAAAACAACAATATATAAGAATAAAGATATAAACTTGTAACTACTTTAACTTTTCTAATTACAAAAAATTTGGCTGGCTAATAATCTGAAAGGTGAATTATGTGTCTCTTTAAAAAAAAGTGAGATCATACTATTCATAAATCTAAGAGTTTAAATATTAGAGTCTATACATACTCCAGTTAATTTTAGAATACTATAAATTAATAATAAAGCAAGACAATCAAAGTTTAAAATTATTGTGCCATGGTTGATAAGGGGAATAAATGCACCTGGCAATTTAGGAGAAATGTTCTAGTTCCAATTAATTAATTAAGAAATTTTCGCTCAACAAAAAATTGAGAAAGAAAATTTAATTATCCAGAACGAACAAAATGTTTTATATTTATTCACACATTAAGCACAATCCATCCTTGTAAACAAATTGACAGTAACGTTTAAGTAAAAGACAATTTCAAAATTCTAGGGTTCTAATTTTAGGAAAAACTTAAATGAAATAAACATTAGCATTCTTCCTATTTTGAATTACTGAACCTTGGGACGCTGATGGTGAGGAATCCGTCTTCTTGGTGGTTATGACCTTATCAACCATGGCACTTTTGGAGATTACTAATTGACATTGGGGGCATCACTAAAGTTGAATATGTAGGGGTTGAAGAAGAAAGCTAAGATTATATAGTATATTAAAATTAAAAAGAATATCTATAAACTCTCATATTTAAATTCTTGGAGGTAGGGATGGGATCAGGTCAGATCAGGCTTTACTCTTAACAGGCCAGACATGTAATAGAGCATATTGGCCTTAACCTGGCCTATAGCCTGATATAGACTTTTTAACGAGTGCTAAGTCCTTAGTTCGAACTCTTACTATAGCATTTTTATTAAAAACATTAAGAAAATAAAAATTGATATGTACAACAAAAAAATATGTGGCTTAGTGGATAAATATATTTAAAGATTACAAAAAGACTTATTTCAAACTCTTACTATAGCATTTTTATTAATGTAATAATAATAATAATACTTTTATATTTATATTTACAGGCTCAGGCCGGCTTGACAGGTCCAACAGGTTATTTCAAAAACCTAAGCCTAACCTTTTAAAGAATTTAGGCTTTACAATAGCTTGACCCTTAGTTTATTTTTTAACAGATGAGACCAGGCTGCAGGCTCCTGACAGGCCGCCTGACCTTTTTCCATCCCTATTTAGAGGGTTGTATGATAGCTTTCTTTTAAGTGGCACCTAATATATACTTAACAAATCATAACGTTGACATCATCCAACCAAAAAGTAAAGCGAGCAAAAGCTAAGATATATTTATGCCTAAAAAGTAAAGGTGAATGCTCAAATAGTTACGGATATAGTAAAAATGTACGTAGGATATAGTAAAGACATTTTGATTAAAAAAATATTTTTATTTAAATAAAAAAGGTGAGACCCACTCATCTTCTCACTCATTTTCACTCACTATATATATATTTTTTGAAATAAGAAAACATTTCATTCATAAACTATCGAACCACTTATAAGAAGCATAAAGAAACATCAATTTCATGTCTAAAAAAATAGATAAACATCCTCTTCTAGATTGAACTAAAAACTGAAAAGTGGCGCAACATTCGATTACATAGAATCTTAATAGATAGAAATAAAGATAATATGAGATCTCTTTTGTTCCTAAATCTACACAGAAGTGCTGCAACGTAAAAGAATATATCTTCTTCTTAGCATAGATTCGCATATTTTTCAAATTTAAAAGTGTGTTCATGAAAGAAAAATTTCCTCCCAATGTCTTTCTCTTAAATCTAGAGAACTTTATATCATTTAACCAAAATCTATCATGAAGGGATCTAAATACACCATAAAAGAGAAGAAAAATATCATAAAAAATTATTAAAGCAACTAAAACTTAGAATCATTCTAGGTCAGTAGAGGAGGGGGAGAGCTTAAGGCAAAGAGATAAGATTGACAAAAAGAAGAGTGAAAGTTAGAGAAAGGCAGAAAGACATAGAAAGCAAGAGATGAAACAGAAAGTGGGCACTCACTATATATATATATATACTATGTACACTTCTAATATGTATGAAAGTATTCCCCAAAAGTAAAAACCCAAGCTAAGCTCTCTATGTACTCAAAGGCAGTGTGCCATCCCTTAAGTCCTGGTGGGTAAAATTCAGCTAAATTTATTCTGTCTCTTGGTAAGTTAAACAAATAGTGATGTGGTAAGTCAAACACATGGTAATGTGTTTTATCCTTCAACCGTAGAGCAATAACTTTACCCCTTACCTCCAACAACAAAGCCATCTCATCCTCACCATCTTCTATGAGATGGATTATATTATAGGAAAATTTTCCCATACGACAGGAAAAGTGACTGTTATACGGTATTACAAGTGGTACCAAGTCATCCGGAAAAAATTTGTCCTGTAGTGCATCATGAGTTTACCTTTTTAACCTCCATTTGTTGAATGAATTGTCTAAATTAACCAGTTTCATTGTAGTTGGCTAAGAAACTTATATCGGCTCCTTTCGATCGTTTTCGCTTATACATTCTTTCACTCGCTCTCTTGCTTTGCTTTGCTTTCCAATCCGACGAGCTTCTCCTCGACGACGAAGAATTCGGCCTCGAAGGCGGAAACCAACAACCGCCGCGCTGCGATCTTCACTTTCCCTCCCCACCGCCGCTCCTTGCAAGTGGTTCACCGAATCTTCCTCTTCAGATTCCAAGATCCAGTTCTCCCTCCACAACGCCTTCGGCGACTCCGATTTCTCCAACGCCGGCAACTTCTTTGCTCGCCTCAAGACTTGGAGTCACGGCGGCCAGGTTACACCATAATCTATCTTATTCTTAATATTATTCAGAAGCTCTTTTTCATTTTGTTTACAAGTTTCAGAACACATAATTAGGCTTTTGAACTATTCGAATTTCAAATAGAAGTTCAAAAGCTTTTGACCCTAATGTTTGCTAATCTAAACGCGCGATTTCTTATTACTCATCTTATCAATGACTCGCCTTTATTTCTTCTAAATTTGGTTTCTTATTCCTTTTTTCTTTTTTGTGGTCTTGAGAGTTTTGATTAGCTTTGCTAGTTATAGTTCAAACTAAGGGTACATAACATATGAATGAATTAGTCTAGCATGGAAATTACTCTTTTTGTATGCTAATGGATAATGATTGATGTTATGTTCTATGTTTTAATGCACATGCTATGTTCAAAGTCATGCTTTGTTGGATTTGAAAGAGGTTCTCATTACATTTGTGACAGACACTATGAAGTCCCTTTGTTAGCATGACATGGTTTTATGTTATTATAGCTAATAATACCTATTGTGATCATTATTTATTTTCTTCCACACTTTATTAGATGTTAAATGAAGTATAATCCCTTACTCCTCTTTACATATTGTGGTAGTATTTTCCATCGTAAGGATGCGTTTCCAACAACTTCAGTCTTTTTTAATCTACCACTTCATTGGTCATTAATTTGGTAGTTCTCTTTTATTTGGTATTTGGGTGAAAGTTGACTCCAAATAGAACTAACTGTTTCACCATTCTGAATCCAGCGATGTCTTTCTGGGGAGGGATGGGAAGAGCATTTTGTAATACTTACGGTTATTGTCTTGTTTACTATCATAAAATGCGTTATTTATGCTCCATTCATGTCCTGATACTGGTGAAGATAAATTTTCCTTTGTTCAACTCAAATTTTGACACCGAAAGAACTTCTCTTGCATATTATAAAGTCAGTTGAAAGACAGACTTAATGGCCTTACACTCTCTAGAAGTTAAATGAAAAGATAGTGAAATGACAAGTATCATGACTTTTGTGGACTTTAATTTTTTGGCTTTAGCCTGCAAGGTGGTCTTTCAAGTCTCATACTAATTTGAGAAATAGTGAATAAGCACCAAGGTATGTGTCATGATTGAGAACTAGGAAAGGATGGGGAGTATACCTTCTTCAGTTTAGCATGTTAACACCATACATGAAGTAGCTGCTGCATCATTCTCTTGACAAATTTTTATTGGGATATCTTCTTTCTTCATTGAATTAATATTTATTGGCTTCTGCAGAATTCCAATATTTTTTGAAGGCTTGCTTGGTGTGGAAGAGGGAGATGGTGAACTTGTAAAGCCAGTAGAGAAGTCCTGCTAGGCTAAATATGTGAGTAAGTGAGTATACAATATATGTATTTGCTGATCTTTTAGTTGCAGATCTAAAACACACATTTCTAACATTTGTGAATTGAACTTTTCATCTGGAACCTGTCTTGATGCCAGTGGATGTATTTGATGCCTCTTGCACTGATTGTAATGAATGCCATTACATAAGCAATGAATATGGCTGAGGAACAAGCGGGTGGGTAAGGTGGGGCTCCGGGACAGCAGCAGCCAGGATCCGCAGTACAACGTGGAGCAAATGCTGGTGTGCGGAGAAGATGATTAGTTTGGCTTTTTTACACTAGAAAGGATAATTTGAGGACATTAGTAATGAATGGAATCTTAGGTTGACCTATTTGTTTATGTAACATTTTAGAACACCTTTAATGGCATAGTGATAGCTTTGAGAAAAGATTTGAAACAATGCTCTTAGAACTTTCCCAATTAAATTTCGAGTTTTGTCCTACACCAAAAAAGTAAATAAAAGTAGGTATAAGTATAACTAACAGTGTTTTAATACGAAGAAAGGCAACAATGGTTTGAAAACTCATGAACATAGCATAGTAAAGGAGAAAATATGACAAAAAACAATTGTTATTTCTATGAATTTTGCCAAGAAATGAACTGGAGGTGAACAATAGCAAAATACAAATATAATACATTCTTATTCGTATGATAACAATTTATAACAACACATGTACATTTCATAGACATTAAACTCGTGGAATTGATTCAGAGATTCATGAGGATAAGATATAGGAAGAAGGCCATTTTTCTTAGTCAGCGAGTTCTTGTCAACGAGATAAGAAAATGCAGATACTTTATTGCTTTACTAGAGTATTTTCCGCGCGTTGCGCGGAGTATTAAATCGATATATATATTTATTTTAATTTTTTTTACGATATTATCTGAAGAAGTAAAATACTTAAGATCAGTGATAGACTTGTCACGTGTTGTTAAAATACAACCCTCGCATTGCATGAGTAATGAATGATTAGTATTCTTATTTTACGTTAGTTATTGTGGTAAATTATTTTATCATGCTAAGTTATAAAATTCAATAATATAATGATATATATGTTTTATTTTACTCATAATATTAATATCAAAATAGAACGAAATAGATAAAGTGTAATAATCTTTTTAGCTATTTTTTAAAATTTTTATATTGATTTTCATGATATTAATGTTAATTTATTAAATTAGATCCTTGTCAATCATTAAAGTTAGACACTTTGTCAAGCAACTAATCTGCTATTACTATTCTCTTTTTGTATAGTTGAAATTGTAGGAATATTTTTTTTGTGTCCGAAATTGTAGGAATATGAAATAAAAATAAATAAAGTTTAATGACATTTTTAATTATTTTTTTAAAAAAATTATATTACCTTTTATGGGTATTTATGTCTATTTATTAAATTGGACACTTGTTAACTATTAAAGTAAGACATTCATCAAATAACTAACATATTATTATTTTTTTCATATAACGACACTTGTCAAATAACTAACTCACTACTACTTTTTTTTTTTTTCATATAGTGACACTTGTCAAGTAACTAACTTATTACTACTCCCTCTTTATATAGTGGGAGATTCTCTTTTTGTATAGTTGAAATTGTAGGAATATGTTTTTTGGTGTCCGAAATTGTAGGAATATGAAATAAAAATAAATAAAGTTTAATGACATTATTAAAATTAGACATTCATCAAATAACTAACCTATTATTATTTTTTTTTATATAATGACACTTATCAAGTAACTAACTTATTACTACTCCCTTTTTATATAGTTGGGAATTCTCTTTTTGTATAGTTGAAATTGTAGGAATATTTTTTTTGGTGTCCGAAATTGTAGGAATATGAAATAAAAATAAGAGTAAATACCTACTCCGGTCCCTGATCATTTTCAATTTGGACAAACCCACCCCTAATAATTCGAAAACCCCAATTTGGTTCTTAACCATTTAAAAATTGGGACAAATAAGCCCTTAAAATCGGTTCGTGAGGTTAGGATTTAGGGTTGATAAACCGATTTTAAGGATTGGTCCCAATTTTTAAATGGTCGAGGGTCGGATTGGGGTTTTCGAATCATTAGGGGTGGGCTTGTCCAAAATGAAAATGGTCAGAGACCGGATTGGATGTTTACTCTAAAAATAAATAAAGTTTAATGACATTTTTAATTATTTTTTTAAAAAAATTATATTACCTTTTATGGATATTTATATCTATTCATTAAATTGGACACTTATTAATCATTAAAGTTAGACATTCATCAAATAACTAACCTCTTATTATTTTTTTTCATATAGTGATACCTGTAAAACAACTAACTCACTACTACTTTTTTTATATAATGACAATTGTTAAGTAACTAACTTATTACTACTCCATGAGGGATTACTTCATTAACTGCTGCCACGAATTTTGGCCAAAAAATGTTTACGGCATAATCCAAGAAGCCATCACCAACTCTGAAAGTTTACATTCACCATACCTGCCAATCTTCGATGCCAAGCGCGTCTTGATAGGCTTAAGTACATAAAGATCATGATCATCTTCAAAATTTGATAGAAACAGAGAAAAAAGAATGAAACTTAAGCACTCCATTGTATGCAAGAGAGTAATATACACTAAAAGTTGACAAAGAACCTAAGGACACATTTGAACATACCTGGATTATCTATCCATGGATTTTTCCTCTTCCCTTGGTAGTTAGGGTTCTTCATTTTTTGTTTAACAGGAAGGTTGAATCTAAGACATATTGGCTAAGAGTGAAAAAGGAAAGGCAACACAGAAAAGAAGGCCTAATGCTTGAAGCCACAAGTCTTTCTTTTCCATGGTCCTTTGTATGCCGGACTCGGTATCTTTGGTCGATTCTAGATGCCATCTTCCTCTTCATGACTTCATCCCAGTTTCCAGGCTAATCAAACAGAAGAAAAAATATGAGATCTTTTTTACTTCAAATTATTTTTTCATTGATCTCATCATCACAGTCTTTTGAAAAACCAAAAACCAAAATACTGCAAACCAGTGAAGAAAGAAACTGAGATAGTGAGATTTAATGGAGGAAAACAAGAGACCGGCTAGAGTACGGAGCCGTCAAGGTCCCAGCCGATAAGGTTGAACAATTAAACCACGACATATAGGGAGGACCGGTCGCTTGCCCAAGGTGAGGCATAATAAGGTGAACTCACAGAAAATAAACTTTAGAAATCTCAACCATTGGTTAAAGTGCCATAGAATCTTAGCGGTCCTTATTACTGAAATACGATATCACAGGCGCGCAGCCTGTAATATCAGAAACGCTTCCTATATTATATTCTTTTGAAACAATATTTAAAGAACGATCCGTTTGAAGTCGTGTAAATTGAAGATCAACGCAGTGCTTGAGAACCCATCTTAATGAATTATCTTCTTCCTTCTTCAATTGGAACACCTCTTACACAGTACTCAGAGTCAGCATGTCCAACCAAATTCATGTAACCGCATGCAGGTGCAAGCACGTATCTGTATGGATGAAGATAATGAGATTCCGCCGGCTTCGGCGACGGCAAGAGAGGCAAGTCATCCTTCATGCACTCTTTGTTCAGATCGAAACGCAGCGCCGTCTTGCTTTCGTTGCAGATCCAATAAACTGAGTAATTGGAGTAAGTCCCATGTGCAAAATCCATGTCCAAGGAAGCCGAGAAGGAAGAACCGCAGTGCTTCCAGGTGCCGGACGATTCGGAAGAGTAAATCATGGTTTGGTACTCATCATTGTAGTTTGGAGAACATGGACGGAAAATGCATATCAACTTATAACCAAGAAAACACAAGGGATCAAATGCCAACGAATAATAATATGTCGAATTTAATTTATCAAACCATGGAAAGGGCGAGGGAAAGGATTTCCTGTCTCCAATGGTGGGGTTACAGATCAAATAATTGTCAGTGAATCGGCGTTGGACAAGCATCAAGCCGTTGCAAGATTGTAATATCTGAAACGAATCAGATGGATTGGAGATTGCGGGGCGGAGGGTTTTCTTGTCAAAGGAGAAGAATGAAAATCTGTTGTATGGTGGTGAGTCGATGCCAGGATGAGGAAGGAGGAACAAACCGGAGACTCTTGATTTTAAGGTATGGTGGCAGCGGCGGAAGTAAGGGGTGAAGATGAGAAAGCGCCACCGCTTGGAGACACGTTTGAAGGTCATGATATGTTTCAGAGGTAGACGAATAAGAATTTGAGTGAGTAAGTAATCTTTCCCTTCAATTGCTTCCGCTGAACAAGAGATTAACTCACTCATGGTTGTTCTTCACTTATCCTTCACTCTTCCACCAGTGTGTGTTTATATATTCTCTGATATTCATGGGGGCGGCCAACTCTTTCTTCACTTTAATTTTGATGGACACAATTTTAGGGTTCAGGATTAGCACGGTAAAAATTTTTAGTGGGTAATCTAATAAGTTATTTTGATTGTATGGGCAAAATAATTTATGAAAATTAAATTTTTTATCGAGATTTTAATGTATAAATTTATATAAATTTTTTATTTATTTAATTTTTTTATAATTTAAAAAGTTGTTTGATAAGTAATAAATGACTTTTTGAATTTATTATTTAAATTAAAATAAAATATTTTTTATTAGATTACCACGGTCTTAATTAGTAAGTAACTAATTACAGTATAAGAATCAAACCTATATGTATGATATATATAAGAGTAAACAGTCTTCATGGACCCTAAACTTTTTTGTTTTTTATTTGACGCCCCTTAATGAATTAAAACTCCTCGAGCGATTCCAAAGCAATTAAAAAATAGGACAAATCAATCCTTAACACGTCATATTATAACCTATTTTGAGGTGATTTCAGAGGTCGATTTTGTCGATTGTAGGGATCAATTTATCTTATTTTTTAATTGCTTAGGGATTGTTTTGAGAGTTTCAATTCATTAAGGAGCATTAAGTCCAAAACTAAAAAATTCAAAACTGGAAAGAATGTTTACTTTATATATAATAATAATAATAATAAATCTGTATAATAATCAATTTTTACATAGTGCCTAAAAAATCACAAAATTTTAAAACAATAATCATATCTCATCATATCATACGATTTTTCATTTATTTAAATTAAATTAATTAATTATTTAATGAATTTGATTGATAAATTCCAACATGATTATATTAAAAAGTAAATTTAAATTGATAAAATACAAAGCACAATCTTTAAATAAAATTTGATTAAAGATAAAATCAATTTGAATATGATTGTATCAAAATTAAAAGTAAATTTAAATTGATAAAATACAAAGCAAAATTTTTAAATAAAATTTGATTATATTTGATTAACTTCTAAATTGATAAAAAAAATCTTATTTCAGAACATTAACTTGTGATGCCATCATATCATGTGACATTTAGACTCGGTTTGGTAATGTTGTAGCTCTCAAAAAGCAGTTGAACTCTTTGTGCTCTTAAAAATCAGCTGACGGAGAGTCACATGATAACCGTTTGGTAAAATAACTCAAAATTGCTCTCAATAAGCAGAAGCTATACATATCGCGTTTGGTAAATTTATTTGATAGTTGCTTTCAAAGTAATAAATTACTACAACGACCTTTTTGTTAGTATGTAATGCATTAATATAAAATTTAATTGAGGATAAAATTGGTGTTTTATTAAAATATAATGTTAATTCGTCATTTTACTTTTTGAGGAGCCAGAGCCAGCTTTGAAAAGCTACTCTTGAGGGCTCTCAAAAGCACCCCCTGCTCTCAAAAGCCGGGAGCAAAAGCTCCTTGGCTTTTTGAGTTACCAAACGCAAAAAGATGGCTTCTGCTTTTTGAGAGTAGGAGCACTTGATCGAAAAACTTTACCATACCCACCCTTAACACAACACATTATGATATAATTGATGATAATATAATAGTGAAAATCTCGATTTAACTTTTAAAATCTTTTAATATCACAATTTTAAATGAGTTAACTAATTTTATAAAACTTATACTAAGTAGGACGATTTTAATTTACGATTTAAATTTTATTAAAATTTCATATTTTATATATTTTTTTGTGACAAAGAAACAAAGCAAAGAAACGTCTAATGGGCTAGATCATGCTGAACAAGAGCCAAAATATCATTTGAAGGAGATATCCATTCCTTATAGTCATGCTGGGAGGAAGAAGCACATCGCCCCATATAATCAGCAACTAAATTAGCCGAACGCTGAATAAGAGAAAACTGCACTGACCAATTCCATAAGAGAATGTCATTGATCTTAGAGACTAAGTCATATTCAACCGTAGAAGGACTAGAATCAAACTGAATAAGCTGAAGGGGCATCAAGACAATCCATCTCACAAACAACATTCCGGTATCCCGCATTCCAAGGAAGACTAAGACCTTTCCAAATGGCAAAGAGTTCACATCGCAGACTAGAAGTAGTCTGAATACTGCTAGAACAACCCATAAGCCAACCCCCAATCTGAATTTCGAATAATACAACCAAAACTAGCTAAAAAATCATTAGCCAGGAAACAGCCATCACAGTTCCTTCACACAATTAGCATGAGGCGGGATCCAATCCAGTCTGAGAGCATTGGGCAAAGAGGACTGAGAAGCAGAAGAAAAGAACTCGAACTCACGGGTGCTATGCCGACATAAAGCAATAATCTTGTCAAGATTCCAAGGATCACTCGGTGAAAAGATATCATTATTCCTGTCACGCCAAACCCACCAAATGATAGCACAGAATAAAGATGCATTCTTGTTACAATGAAATCTAATCCAGCTCAAACAAGCACAAGGATCACTATTAAAAGGAGGAGAATAACCAAACCGCTGCCAAACCCGAAGAGCCTTAGAGCATAAGAAAAAATAATGCATAACAGATTCAACATCACCTGCGCAACGAATACACACATCTGAATTAGAAAGCCCTCGCTTGAAGCGGAAGGATGCCGTTGGAACCGCATCATGAAAACATAACCAAATAAGCATCTTGATCTTCTCAAGGACCTTCAATCTCCATAACCATAACCAATTAGTATAAATATTCCAATTATGCTTGCGTCTAGCTAACCAATCATAACCCTCTTTGGTAGAATAGATATTAAAGATATTAGACTGCCAGAACCAACCTCTGTCCCTGTTACCCTGAGAATCAAGATTAAAAGACAAGATAAAAAGCTTTAGAGGATAAGGAATAACCGTGTGAAGACCCTCAAGATGTCAAGTTCCATTATTCCAGAGGTCCTTCAACTTAAGGTCAGAATCAGAGATGTGCACAAAAGAAATCTCCTCTGCTAATTTTCCACAAGGAAGCCAGTTTGAAAACCAAAAGGATTGCTCAAGATCATCAGTAAACCAAATGAAACCCTCACGAAGTTTCAACAAAGCTCTAGAAATGCTGCGCCAGATACCCAAAGACGTTGAAGAAGTAGAGGGCTCCTGAAGAATCCCATTGGGCAGGTACTTAGCCAGCAACATTTGGACCCACAACTTATCTTGAGCATGAGTCAGGTGCCAAACCAGCTTACCAAGCAAAGCATTATTCATGCACTCAACATCCCTCACTCTAAGACCACCAAATCTTTTGGGGGTGACAACATGGCTCCAATGCACTAAACTCAAGGCTAGACTATCCACTTTCCCTTTCCAAAGAAAATGACGCATTAAACTATCAATACTAGAACAAACAGAAGAGGGAAAAGAAAGCACCTACATCTGATAAATAGGCAAGGACAAAGCAACAGACTTAATAAAACAAAGGTGACCCGCCTTATTCAAAAGCCTGCCTTTCCAATTAGAGAGCCTAGATTGAATCCGATGAATGATATCCTGGTAAGAAGATCTAGTAGCTCTGGCATGATTAATATTTACTTCAAGATACTTACCCAAATTCTGAGTAAATCTAATATGAGAGACACCCATAAGCAAATCTCTTCCACTTCTGGAAATATATTAGAGTAAAGAGCCTTAGATTTCTCCAAATTTACCTTCAATCCGGAGACCCTGCAGAAGAGATTCAAGGAGGACATAACTTGTTGAACCTGACTCTTTTTAGCCTTACAAAAAAGCAGTAAGTCATCCGCAAACATCAAATGAGAAACTTGAGGTCCCCTTGTAGTAACCGCCATTGGATCCCAAATACCATCATTGACCTGCTTTGAAATGAAACAAGCTAGCTTTTCCATACAAATAACAAACAGGTATGCAGACATCAGATCCCTTTGTTTAAGCCCCCTACAAGGATGAATCGCTTCCAACCTAGACCCATTCCATAAAATACTCAAAGAGAATACTTTAACACAATTCAGAATAAGCCGAATAGAAGGAGTAGAAAAACCAAAAGTATTCAAAACAAATTCCAAAAATCTTCAATCTACCCTATCATAAGCCTTCTCAAGATCAATTTTAAAAGTCATGGTACCTTTCTTTGATTTTGTTTTCTTCATGAAGTGAAGAAATTCTTGGGCCACAATGAAGTTGTCAGGAGCTCCTCTCTCAGGAATAAAGCCACCTTGGGTTGGACTGATAATGTCATTCAAGTGAGGTCTCAACCTGTTCACTAAAACCTTAGTCACAATCTTATACATAACATTACAAAGACTTATTGGTCTAAAATCCTTCATCTGAGAAGGAGAATCACACTTCAGAATGAGAACAACCAGAGTCTCATGAGTATAAGGATTAGGCGCTTCTCCAAGGAAAATATCATTCACAGTGTGCCAAACATCAGTGCCCGCAATATCACAGTACTCTTTGAAGAAGTAAACCTGAAAAACATCTAGACCCGAAGCCTTGAAAGAACCCATGGAATCCACAACCGCCTTAACCTCCATTAACATCACTAGTTTGGTAAGAGTGAAGCAAGCATTCGGGGAGAGAGAAGGTGAAGGAAAAGCACCCATATAGCTCACTTCCACAGGCTCCAAAGAGCAAAACAAATTACGGAAAAAAGAGATAGCCTCCTGTTAGAGAAAAATCGGTGACACGCCCGCGCGGGTGGTGATGCTTTCGTCGTTGTAGTTGAAAGCACCGCTCCCCTTGCAGGTGATGTCGGGACGTTTTAAAAGAGGTGTCACAGGGTGCAACCAAAATACCGAGTATGGGACTCGGGTCGTTCTGCTCAAGAAGCGAAAGGGAAAGTCTGTTTTTGATTGGGGTTGGTTGCAGTTGAGATTGTTTGAAAGCAGTTCGCAAGTTGAAAGCAGTAAAAGCAGTTAAAAAGCAGTAAATAAGCTGATAATAAAAGGAGTGTCCCGGCCATGAGTTGAAATACGGTGCATCACTGTCATTGCTGCTATGTCCCAGATCGATTAAACACCCCCTAAGAGGAACCTCCACTACATCCGAAACTAACTAGCTGTGTGGCAACGAACCCACAGTTCCAGGTTCAACTCACATTTGGAGCAGGTGTTGCTTGGAGTTTGTGACTCAGCCCCCGGCTCCCAAGAGTAACCCGCTGTCACCGGTACAATCCTGCTGTCACCAGGACCTCTTGCGCGTAAGTGAAATATGGAGCCTCTAATTTATGCCCAGGGTTGACAAACTCTATAGGATACCCGCTGTCACCGGGTTAGACCTACTGTCACCAGGTTCCCAAGCACTTGTGTCATGCTGCCGTGGCGAACCTCATACGGTCAAGGAACTGCCACTATGCTAGTAGGGGTGTAGGGCGTATAGCTTTACGAGATTGACCCGTTCCTCTAGCGTGATCTTTATGGGGACTTGCAGCTCCGGTCATTTGCACATTTCACCTCACAGCCGAGACACTATGGGACTCTACTCGCTACTAACGGGAATTATAAAAGCGAGAAAATAAACAGGCAGCATAACAATATGTAAAAACGCGGTTTTGCAAGAAAGTAAACAGACAGAATAATAATAAAGTAAATTGATTAAAACAGAAGTTTGACAGAATAACAGTAAATAAAAGCAATTAAAGGTTTGGCTAGTGTGGCTACAAGAAAACAGAAATCCTAAGAACTAAAATTATTCAACTAAGAGAGAACATTAGAGAACATAAATTCCCCCCAAAAACTCTCAAGGCTTTAGAACCCCCAAAAAGGGGCTCAAGAAGGTGTGTGGAGAATGGGGTAGCATGCCCTCTATTTATAGGCCTCCATTTGGCTTGAAATTCCCTTTTTGGCCTTCATTTTGCTTGTTTTCCACGCTCGGATGCGTATGCATAGAAAACAGATGCGTACGCATAGGCGAAGACACGTGCCGTGCGCGCCACTCATGATTTGGATGCGTACGCATCGAGTCCATATGTGTACGCATATAATACTATCATATATCGTTGTGAAGCTCTGAATGTTAGCTTTCCAATGGCGTGGGAACCAAGTTATGTTGACCTCTGTAGCTCAAGTTATGCCCAAATTAGTGACAAGAGGTCAAGATTGACAGCATTAGGAAAATTCTGCGCACTGATCTTTGGATGCGAATTTCTCACAGAATCACTTAGAACCAGTCGAAGTGTTCAACATGAGAGTTGTAGGTATTGAGTTCCTCTTTCCAAAGAGTCCAAATTTGCTCCAATATGATGACAATAGCTCCCTTTCGCATCGTTTCATTCTTGCTCCTTTTGCATTTCTTGGCCACTTCCAATCCGATTCTAACCTATCTAGACCTGAAACACTTGAACAAACATATCAAGGTATCGAATGGATGGAAATTAAGTAAGTAAGTGAATATATAGCGCATTATGGGCAAAAATTCATGTTTTCACAATTTAAGCCATAAGGAGCAACAAAACACAAACAAGCTTATTTTGCTAGTATTTAAGCGATGAAGAGGTGATAATTATTCAATTAAAGCAGTAAAATAAACCGTCGAAACGGGTTTCATCAACCGGATCAGTTGACCACAAGTCATCCCTAAGAAACAAACCATGCACTTTATTCGTCTTGCGACGGACAATAGCTTGGGCATGAAAAACCGAGTATTCCTGTCACCAAACCGGACCCACTATTCCCTAGATTTTTGGTACCAAAAAAGCTCATCTTGGAGAAGAACTGTGTTGTAATCCTTTCTGAGGAGCTTTTCTTTAGCCATAATAGCTGGATCAGGATTCAAACCAAGAAACTGTTGAAGAGAAGAAAGCTGCATCTCAAGCTCCCTCTTTTTGGTGAAGATATTGCCAAACAACTTTCTGTTAAAAGCAAGCGAGTCACTCTGGACATCACGAATGCGCTCATGAACAGCCACAATAGATGTATTCCAAGCTTTTTGAACAACCAATTTATATGTTGGGTGGGTGGCCTAAGTCGCCTGAAAACAAAAATGTCTATTACCCTTCTTCTGAGGGATCCCCATGCATCGAATAAGGATATAACTATGATCAGAATGAAGCCGATACAGAATCTCAGAAAAGGCCTCAAGAAAAAGAAAACGCTAGTCCATATTACTACAAGCTTTGTGCAACTTTTTAGCAATGTCGACGCTAGCACGACAAGAATCCATAACATCCTGAAACAAAGAACTACGATAAGAATTGAAAATTAGGAGACCCATTAGACTCCACCACCACCTGCGGTTGAGGATTAATCGGCGGTTCATCAGATTTCTCCACCCCACCATTAACATCAATATTAGTGACACAAGGTTTTTTACACTCCATGGTGTCATGCCCAAAACAGTTACATTTCTCACAAATTAACTCTAAATTCTCATACTCAATGTCATAAACCTGACCATCAACCCTGATCTTCCTTCTTACTGGTTGGCCAAGATTAATCTCAATACAGGCTCGAGCATACCTTCCTTTCCCTGCAGACTGAGTTGCCAAATCAATCTTGACTAGCTTACCAATAGCCTTTGCAATTCTCATCATCGCATTGTTATGATAGTACCAGATGCTAAGCCCAAGGATTTTAATCCAGACCATGGTTGAACCAAACGAGCTTTCACCAGCTTGAAATTGCTACACCGAGGCTTAACAGCAAGGTAATGGCCAGCAATTGTCCAAGGACTACCAGTAAGAACTTTTTCTCTATCCTCAGGAGAATCAAACTTAATAAAAAAAATCAAATCCAACATCTATGATATGGTACCCACCCTTAATACGCCAAATTCCATGGAGTTTGTGCATCAAGGCTATGTAACTGAGATGCTTGCCAAGCACCTTGGTGATCACGACTCCCTTATACGGTTCAGTAAGCACCTCTCTTGCAACAGTAGTGAAATTCATGTTTGGAATATCATCTGGACCAGGTTCGGGGATTTCCGCCATTTTATCTCCAAACAGCGAATCAGCCACCCCAATGGCCTTCACAGAAGATTCTCCGATCACCTTGTCTCGAAAAGAAGCCTTCGAAAAGCGCTCCGTGAAATGCCCTCCCCGTTTCCCCCCCTCCATTTCAACAGAAGCAAACCTCCCCCCTCACTCTCCCCCTTATGATGTCCACCGGCAGAGCCGGAATCCTCACCGTGTTTCTCCCTCGCACCCTCTCCTTGCACCCCACTCACACCCCCTTCACTCATCGCTCTCAACTAGTGAATTATTGGAACCGAAGGCCGAAGACACAATAATTTTTTCACATTTTATATTTGATTTACTTTTCCAATTTTACCTAAGATTTTGAATTTTTCTGCCTTGTGGAAAGACTAGTTTAACTTACTAGCAAAATTTTTCAAAAAAAGTAATTGATTATCTTTCAAAACAAATATATATATATATATATATATACACCGGTGGCTACCGAAGGGCGAAGGCTACCATCGCAAAAACCAATGAGGAATCAACACATGTCATGGTGTTGATGGAGGCATTTGAAGATTCATTAACACTAATTATCTTAAAGGTGGGTCTTGTTTTACTATCAAGTTGGGGGTTATAATATTTTTGAGATTAGATTAGAGCGAAGAAAGGATGGCGCTGAGTTGGCGTTTAACCTGATCCTATTCCCCATGCCATCATACATACACGATACACTAACACCACTCTCTCCTCTGCTTTGCTAATCATTCATTTCATTTCTTTTTTCCCTTTCTAAACCAAACACCATGACCATATTCATCTCCACTCGAGGACCCGGGCCTGGAAGCTCTGGTTATCTAGATATGTACCCCGAAAGGGAAGTTTCCATCTTCAAGAATCCATACATTCTCGGCCTCACCGCCAGCAACGGCGGCCTTCTCTTTGGCTACGACACCGGAGTCATTTCCGGCGCCCTTCTCTAAATTAAAGACGATTTTCAATAGGTCAAACAAAGTAACTTCCTACAGGAAAAAATCGTGAGCATGGCTATGGCAGATGCAATCCTTGACCCAGTAGCAGACGGTTGGATCAGCGATGCGTATGGATTAAAGAGGGCAACTCAAACCGCATATGTTATCTTCACGGTTGGAGCGGTTGTAATGGCTTCCCCAATTTCACATGGGGAGACAAATTTCGTATTATACTCTCAATTAACTGTGCAAACCCCAATCTCATTATTCCCCTAATCCGAACCCTAATCACCATGATCCACACTAATTACCATGACCGACATTCAGAGTTCTGCAAACAAAACTTACCCTGGACCCCACCAAAAATTTCAACCATTTGGTTCATCTCATCTGCATGCAATGTGGCCAGCTCTCATCGGATAATGAATGGTAGCCACGGTAGCCATCGGTCAACCGTAGCCACCTTAGCACGCACCATATATATATATATATATATATATATATATATA
>JASCZI010121781.1:3304-15872 GCA_036250425.1 Stylosanthes scabra | reverse complement strand
TATATATATATATATATATATATATATATATATATATATATATATATATATAAAATTTTAAATTATATTACACGATAATATTTAAAATTTTATTAAAAAAAATGTGGAAGTGACACATCACAAATTTCACTTATTTAATGTGTGATTTTATATATTAGATTAGAGTAGATTAGATTAGATGGATATGTAATTAATTTGGGTTGATTAGACCCTAAAATAAAGCTCAGATTCGCGACAGATTAGTTTCTAATCTATAAAATTGGAAGATAGCGTGGACAAATAAAAAAATTAGATAAATATGTAAACAAAAATAGAAGAAAATAAGTAATTTGATAGGTCCAATTAATATTGACTTGATTCCTTTTTCTCTTAGTATGGAATAAAATCCAATTTTTTCATTTATTAGTAATTAATTATGCTTATCCATTTTTAAGAACACCAACAACAACAAAAAATATTATTAAAGTAAATCAATTCTCTGTCTATAAATTGAGCATGTAAAATTAACTTCAATGCATCCACCCACAGATTAAATATACCAGAATATTTACATAATATTAATAGAGATTATGGCATCTAGTGACATCAAAATATGTGTAGCTATACTGGTTATGTTAATGTTGGTATTAGCAAAAGGTGAAGATAAATTAAGTGACTGTGGTGTTAAATGTACTGCTGAGTGCAGGCCATCAAAATCTAATTCATTTTTGTATGGTAAATGCGTAATTGGATGCATTAACAAATGCGTTACTCATCACGGATTAGAATCCATCAATGTTGATGATAATTCTTCTATCTGTATTATGAGTTGTGCTTTGTCTAAGTCTATTCAACACAATTTTGGTATGCATATTTTTATGTTAAATTATTTTGTTAGTTTATTTATAGTTTTTTTTTATTAATTTGTAATTAGAATTTAAAATTTAAAATTTGTGTGGGGATTCGATTGAAATTTTAAAGTATATGAATTTAACTACAAATTTAACAAAATTATATATAGGTGCTAACAAAATAATTTAATAATAATTTTACATAAATTTTTTTTTCATTTGATTTTCCTTTTTTTTTTAAATGGCTAAATCACGTTCATAATAAATTTTAAAAAAATCAATAAAATATTTTGATTTTTGACAATTAAATTCAAACTTGGAAAAAAAGGAAACTTTACTTTTCCTTGATATATATAATAAATAATTATTTTTACATTTGATTTTCTATGGCAGGTGATGATTCGGTGAATTCATGCTTGCGGTCTTGCAGAGTTTCAATATGATGGCAACATCAAGGAAAAAACTGCAAGTCTAAATAAATTGAGATTCAATGATTAAAGAGATGTATGTAATTTCCCATAAGTACAAGTTATCATTATTCTAGAGTAACATATTTTAATAAATAATTACTCCTTTTTTTCTTTTTTTATATTAAAATAGAATTTAGTTTTGATACATCTCTATTATTTATACTGGATTTAATTACATAATTTCATATTAAGAAAATAACCAATTTTACATGTGAGAATAGCCATCAATAAAATGGATAAGATTAGAAACATTTTACACTAATATATTAAAATTAAACTTATTAAAAACGTGAACTCGAGTGGACTGCTAAAGAATATTTTTTCTTTGGGTCAATGCTAAAGCTATTTGGGTTTGAAAAGATAAAGTTTTCCAAAATATGGAAGCCCAATTTAATAGTGTTTATTTTATGGATTGCTTTTTTTTGTTTATAAATAATTGTTCCTTACTCAGTCCAAAAAAGAATGTTCCTTGCTTACTTCTTCTTTGTTTATTTTTTTTTTTTTTAATTCAACATCAATTAATTAGGATGTTGAGAAGAGAGACCAAAATGGAACCAAGTGAAAGCTATAAATATTACTTCATTAATCAATGATTTTGAGAATGTAAAAAATCTTTGTTAAAATATTTTATTCATGTCATAATTTAGTAATAAAACTCAAATGCCAATAATTTCTTCCAAGTTTTTAAAATATATACTCTTATGTTATTTATAGTGAACTAATGTAAAACTTCACCAATTTTACTCAATATTTCAATAGATTTTCTCAATCAATAAATACTAATATATAGAAAAATTAGTTAATCTTTCAATATTCAAGTATCACACTGAGTATACACTGTACACATCAATTCAATCGGTTTTAAACTTAGTTTGAAATCCACACTTTTAATCTATTTTCTACACTTATATTATATTATGTTAAATGACCTATAAACACCCTGCTTTTAGGATTAGAAAGTTCAAGTATCATCTATTTAATAAAAACTCTTACATTATTTAATTTTTGAATAAGTCCAACAACTCACTCACTATATAATCATTGTTTGTATTTTTGAAATAATAATAATAATAATAATAATAATAATAATAATTTAATTTTATATTTGCAGCCAATTATATAACATTAACAAAAAAAAATAACTATATTTTACATTAACTACACAAATAATAATCTAAAAGAATAAATTTAATTAAATAATTATATAAAATATTTATATTATCAATACATTCAAATTGAACCCTAATATTAATAATAATTATTTATGGCGATGACTTTGAGGGATCAGATCTCGGATCATTCATTCACCTGGTTTATACATTGAATTTCCAACTCTATGAAATAATGCTTCTGATGAAAGGATCATTGAATTAAAATATAATCCACGTGATATGAACAATAATTCATGCTACGAGAAGGCCAATAAATCATTGAAAATTTAACACATTTAAATATTTGTTGTTACAACAACAGCAACGCGGTTTCTGCCATACATCCTTTTAAAATTTGTTTTATCAAATCAAAGTATCTGTCTAGTTCGATCTAAAGCTAATGAAATATAATTAATTCACACTAAAATGCTAAGCATATATTATTATTATTATTCGTTTTCTTTTTAAAGATTTATATATGTTTCTTCAAGGAAGGTACGTACTGCCTATAAGAACAGAAACAAATGATCAAGCATGCAAGTGGACTCTATTTATTGTTGACCACTTTTCAATTCCCTTTTACCTGTTAATTTGATTTCAATTTAAAATAAGCATACTAATTATATACATAGCCTAATTAAGTTAAATAAAGTTAAGGAAGACATGGAAGAATGACACTACATGTATAGTACGTGTGACTTTATTAGGTAGAGATCAAATCATCATATTTTTTAAAAAAAAAAAAAAACTAGAATAATATTTTACAAAATATAAAAGTATTATTGAATATCATATTCTATGAAAATATAATCTTATAAAATAAAATAAAGTGTACCTAATAATGCATATACAATAGACTCTCACAGTGTCTATATTTATTTATTTTTTTATATATGCCAGCTGCATTGTGATTCTATATAGTGCCAAATAGTTGGACAAAATTATTGCTATTATTTAATTATATTGATAATTCCACCATCCAAGGGTACTGAGTAATTTACTAATAACTAATGTAACAAAATTAAAGCGTGTAATACCATTGATCCAACTATAAAAGAGGTGCTACAAGAGCATCTCTATGCACTCTACCAAATTCTTACATTTTTTTTTCTTCCTATGTATAGTAGTAGTAGTGGTATTTAGTTGTATTGCTAAACCTATATATTGTTTTCTTTGGATCCTTGTATCAAAGATTTCGTAACATTTTTTTTGTTTGTTCTCTATATATATTATATTGGTGTAATAGTAGTGAAAATGGGTATAACAGAAGCATGTTCAAGGTTCATTGTTGACTTCTTGCAAGCATTCAAAAACTCATCTCCACCAAGCTCAATTCATGACCTTGATCACAATCATGATCACCATGGCAAGCCCCAGAATTTGCTTAAGCTCGACGACAACACGATTCGCGCCCTCGTGACGGTGTTTGGCATGCAAAACAATGGAAGAATCAAGAAAGAAAATGCTAGACAAGTTGTGGAGAAGCTTGGTTTGGTGCAAGACAAAAATAACAACAACAATAATAAGGTTTCATCATCACCATCAAGATTTGAGCTTCATGGTGATGGTGGATTGTTGGAGGGCGACGAAGTTCCGGTAGAAGAGGTTCTTGGTGAATTGGAGGACATGTCAAAGCGCAATGAGCTCTTGCATGAAGCATTCAAGATCTTTGATGAGGATGGAGATGGTTACATTGATGCAATGGAGTTGAAGAGGGTGCTTGATTGTCTTGGTTTGGATAAGGGTTGGGACATGAACACAATTGAGAAGATGGTTAAGGTTGTTGATTTGAATCTTGATGGCAAGGTTGATTTTGGGGAGTTTGAGTTGATGATGGGATAACTAGATACCTAGCATATTCTTATGTTCATTCATTTCTATTTTATCCTTTTTTTTTTTTTAAAAAAAGATAGGAGTAGTTCTTAAGCTACCAATTGTATATCAATATTTATTTGAGCATTTTCTTTAATGAAACTGTTTTTTTTAGTAAATTATTAAGTAAATACTTAAGTGCAATTGATTTCATGTAAAGTTGCTCGATAACTTCACACGAAGTTAACTGTAACTAAGCTTCCACCAAATTATTATTATATATGACATTCTTTAATTTGTCACATCTATACTAACTTTAAAAGAAAAAATCAACTATGTGGAGGAAGGATCATTGAGGTGGTGGAGAAGATCATCCAGATCCTGGTGATATGGTGATAGAGACACCACGAAGTTGTTTCCACATGTTTTGAATTGCCATGTTGTTTCTCTAATAACCAAGCAAATTAAATTACTACAAAATAATTGAGTGCTAGAAAATGCTAAATTTTATTTGTCTTGAAATTATAGCAACTCAAAATAGTTGGTATCTGCTATAGATGTATATATACACAGATAGAGAAAGTAATATGCATCTCTCTATTGTAAGATAAAGCAATGAGAATTGAGAAATGGATAAAGCAATCAAGTCCCTTTATACAGAAGAACGAAATACATCAAGAAAGGACACACTAATTTTATCAGCATAATCCACAAAGAAGCCATATCCAAATACAACAATAATAATGTAACCTACATATACTAATCTAATTGGACAAGTAGTACAAAATATATATCTATATATATAAAGTTGGATCTAATTGGACCCTACAAATCCTAGTAATGAGCAGAAACTCTTACTGCTGCCAGATGTTCATGGAGTTTAGAGCATTGTTTATGACTCCATTGTTGATATCATTGTAAGGAATATCCAAGTCTCCAAGCCCACCAAGAACTGGATGATTCTGTCCACCTCCACCACCAGTATTGTATAAGGAGGCATCGTTTGCATGGACAGTGATGGTTGGTGACACGTGTGCCATACGACGCAGACTACTAGCCGTTGTGTTAAGCTGTGGCGGCGCGTTCATTTGACAATGAGGCTGAAGAAGTTGGTTGTTTAGCGTTGTAACAGAGCCTCGAGTGACCATATCCTCAGCTAACTTCACCTGAAAGTAAAAAGAATGTGTGCCATTGATGATTCTAGCAAGATTTTTTAACATTGAAATAAAATAAAATAAAAAGGTTCTAGTTGTACCTTAGCTCTCAGAGCTTCAACATCTGATTTTAGCACTCGGTTATTAGTATCCGCGTCGTGAAATTGCTGTCTAGCATCGTTAAACTGCCTGTATAGGGTTGCATTTTCCAGTTTCAGCTTTTCAACCTGAGACAGAAAATTGAAGTTCAGAGGAAACTCTAGTCATTACATCTTCTGCATCTTACTAAAGATTGAGACTTCAATTTCATAGACAAATTAAACAGGTTCAGAGTTAAGTTCTTAACACTACTCAACATTACTTCCATATAACAAATATTCAATTATGCTTTAGCTTCCTTCTACTTACAACTTAAACACCAGTTTTTACCTGCATCTCAAGGTCAGCTAAATGCGCTTGTTTTCTTCTTCTTGACCTCCTTGCCGATTCGCGATTAGAAACCTTCCTGAAATCGTGATATTTAATGTTTGAGGCGACACAAGAAGAAGAAGAAAAAGACCATCTATGAGGTCATACCCCATTTACAAGATACCTTCTAAGGCGCTTCATATCAACAGGATTTGTGCTCTGTTCACAAGGACCAGTTTCATCATCCTCATCAGAAGGATCAGAGGAACCACTTGAAGCTACTTTGGCTTGATTGTCTCTGTCACTTGGTTTGTTAGAAGATACCGGGCTTCCAACTGCCATCATTTTGCAATTCAATCCAAAATGTTAAACTACATAAACTAAGTTTATGAGCTATAATAAGAAGAACACAAGAGAATTAGTAATACTAAACTAAACTAAACCAAGAGCTAAGTATATAGATATTGCAGATTAAGATCATTACCAGTGCCACACATGGATGACTGGGAATCATTTGTAGCCGAAATGGTGGGATTCTTGGTAATGAGGTTTTGGGAAGAGACAACTGTATTGGCATCTGCTATTCCACCACAAGTTGAAAATGAATTTACCACATATTCCTGCAATTAGGAAAAAGGCTCCATAAGCTGGAATTCTGTACATAAATTTCTACTGTGCATAAGCATAATCATAGCTTCTTATAGCATTTCACTAACGTCTATTTACTGCTAAGAATTCGCTTTCCTTGACAAAGTCAACTTCTTTTTCCATTTTGCTTAGGTAGAAAAGAAAAATAATGCAGTGGAAAGCAATAAAAATCAAATCTTGATGTAACAGTATATGCCTATATGCTATCCAAATGCAAGAACTTAATTTTGATGGAGTTACAGTCTAATTTTACACTCAGATTTATTTGTTTAGGTCTTCATTCAAATATAGTTTCGGTATAATAGTATATTAAAATAAATTATTTTAAGAAAGAAAAGAATATTATGTATATAATATAAGAATATTCAAGTCAAATATTTTTATTATTAATTTTGCTAAAAAAAGTTTTAAAATTATTTTTTAAAAGGCTTGACATAGAGTAACTATTTTTTCTCAGAATGTTTTTTCATTATATTTACTAGCTGAACTTGCATATTAAATTTTTTTAATTTTATATAATTACTATTATTTAGAATAATAAATAATTTTTAGAATTTTTTTATTCATATAAAAATTATATATAAAAAGTCACAGTAATATCAATGGAGACTATTTTTATCTTAAAAAAACAAATATGCATAATTAGTTAGGAAATTAAGGTTAAAATAAAGAGGAAAACTTGGGCACAAGGTTCTTCTATATCTCTTTTATATATAGTAAATTATATATAATTACTAAAATTGTTTCACTAAAATTTAGAAATAACTTTTCTAGTAGTAATAAAGAGATCAAGATAAGATAAAAACAACTATTTCTAATTTTGATACAAAATTTTATAATTCATATTTTTATTAACAACAGTGAGTAAAGAATAAAATACATATATAAGACTTCCAACTATTATTTTCTGTTGACTAACAAGAGAATTTATATATCTCAACCAAAAAATCATAATATTAAGTTTTAATGATAAAAAAACTATAAATATTTAACTTGGATTAACCGAATTATGTTATGCAAAAACAAAATAAAAAAAAAGTAGTAAAAGAAAAAAAAAATTATTCGTGACCAATAAATTTAATTTAGTATAAATAGCAAATATAACCAGCAATGTATTTACATATAATCTTAATATACGGTTGCAAAATATGATATAATAAAATTCTAAATTACATAATTTATGAATGTAAAATATTTGTTGGTAATATGTTAAACAAAATTAAGCCACTGTCCTTTATTTATTATTTAAATAAATCTTTCCATATAATTTTTGATTTTTTGGACCAGAAATAAAAAAAATTCTAGACAGACTCGAGTGCTAACTGATAAAACAAAATTAGCCTTGTCCAGAAACAATGGGCCCCATTGTCCCACTTGAAATCAAGTAATGCAAAAAAAACAAGAGAATGGGCTTATATCGCTGTACGCCAACCCAAAGTCCTGCGTTCACACAAGTTTCCCTAACTCATCTAAATAATAATTAAATTAAAAAAAAAACGATGTCCACATCACGACGTCCCTCTCATTCACGAACCCACTTCATTCATGATTCACAACCACCACCAAACCCTTATTTTCCATTCTTTTCTTTTTATTAAACCCTCCTCAACTCTCAAAACAAATACAAATTCCTCCTGAAATTTTCTCACATCGTTTCAATCCTATATATACTATCATATCATACCACACTTGGTCAAAATTATTTCTCAAACAAAACTATTGCAATCAATCATGTTCCAACAGTTTCACGAACTAAATCATTATTGTTGTACTCGTTCCTTTTCTTTTTTTTCTTTGAACGGACGAAGATTTTTTTTTATTATTATTATTGTTGTTAATTAATTAATTCATATTAGCGGCTTAAGGAAGCGGTGGGCGCAAGGTGAATTCAACGGTCACGAGTAACGAGGTTGCCACGTCATCCGAAAGGTCATAACCGCCTGATGACGTGGCACAAGTCAGCGCCAAAAGTTACTTTTCAGTTACAAAGAAAACACTCACCGGATTTTCGAAAGCGCCAGCGGCGCCGCCGACATAGCCGGAGAATCCGCCGGTGGCGACGGGTCCGTCGACGGTGGCGGCTAAACCGCCGCCGCATCTCAAATCGGCGGGCTTGACGTCGTCGTTGTTAGGAGATCCGTTGGATACTTCGTCGAATCCGATCATCGTCCTCCACCAGTATTCGAGATCCGGCTCTGTCGCCGCCATCCTTTTGAAGTCGCCGAAGTCCGGGAAAACCGCCGGCGGTGGCGGAGATTGAGGCGCAGCCAGAACTCCGGCCGGTAACTTCGCCGGAAAATAATAAAACAAAGTTAACACTGTGAGTGAGTGACAGAGAGAGAGAGAGAGATTGAAGAGAGGGAAAAGGGAATGAGTGAAGAAGCTGAAGGGGTATAAGTAGGAAAATGGTATTTTTTTTTGGAATTAATTTTAATTTAAAAAAAAAAAGAAAAAGAAAGAAAAATTAGAAAATAAAGGTGAAATGGGCGGCAGATGATGTTAAAACGTACCAGAAAGTTAATGGCGATGTGAAATCACGAAAGTGACCCGATTCCTCACGTGTTATTACGTGTTGGACCCGTGAGCTTCGTGAGGGAAAAAGATAAATCTATGTACGCATTAGGTATAAATTTAATTAATTAATTAGATTAGATGCGATTAATTAAATAGGCGATTTTGTTTTGTGGGGGGCTTTTAGCTATTAAATAAATTAGATTAGATGCTATTAATTAAATAGCTCATTTGTGTGCGGTGTTGAAATTTCAAGGAAGAGATTATTACTTATTGATGTATCAGATAAGGGATTGACACGTTGTTAACTGAGAATCACATGTGGCACCTCAAATTCAATTATCATGGATAAAGCTTCTCTAAAATTTAAGAGGTTGGTAAATTAATATATCTCGTAACAATAAAAATAGGAAAACAAATTCCAAATTCAAATAAAATTATTCATCAACGAAAGAAAATATTTTTTTATTCATAAAAGATGTGTTTTGTTTATTAAAATTATCAAAATTATCATGTTAATTGTTGATATTAACAAACAAAAATTATTTTTCATAAATAAAAAGATAGTTTTATTAGCATCCAACCTTTTTTTTTTTTGATAATTTTGGTAATTTTTTCATATAAATTTAGAAAATCAATTTTGAGTTAATTAACATTAGTTAAATTTATAGTTTAGATTTATAATTTAAAATTTAGGATTAAGAGTGTTTGGTTTAAAATTTAGAATTTAACATAAATAAAATAAGTTTATAAAAGTTGGATGATGGCAAAAAAAAAAAATAAGAAAGCCAACCTATTATGGCCAATAGAAAGTAAACATATAGTTAAAAATGATAACTTATATAAATTTTGGATGATAACTTAATCTTGGATATATGAGTTATGAATAATAACTCATATAAATTTTGAATGATAATTTAGTTATTGGCTTCTTAATCACTCCGTAACATTTATTTCCTAGCATTGTTTATAAAATAATTGATAATCTAACATTACTCTTAAAATATCAACTTATTATTATGAAATACGAAGACTGAACATTGGGAATATAAGACAAGACACAAGATACTTGTACACATTAATTTCAATTTTTAGTAAGATACGAGAACATAATAATAATAATAATAATAATAATAATAATAATAATAATAATAATAATAATAATAATAATATTTTTAAATATTTTCAATATTTTTTAATCATAAAAAGCATTTAAAATAATTTGTTTTGTGTCTATTTAAAATAGTTTTAATTTTAATAAATAATAATATATATTATTTTTAAATTTATTTTAAAAATATAAGTTAATAATAAAATTAAATATCCTAACACATGGTAATATTTAAGCATATCCAAGCGTGTGTGAAGAATATATTTTTATTTTTTATAGATATACAATTAGACACGAAAAACATATATGTTAGACGCTATCAAATGATTGTTGTTTCTGAAATGTATCCAACACGTGAAAATATCAACTTATCAAATTTTATTCATAAAAACTTTAAAAATACTAAATAAAATAATTTATAAAATGCAAAAGAATAATAAGATTATGAAAATCAGGTTAATATAATTTAATGATCCATTTTAGTAATTTATTCTCCATATTATTTTATGAGATGAAAAATATAATTCACTAAATTTCAAAACTAATCAATTAAGTTGATTCAAAAAGCTATGTATATGTATTGCTTAATTTAATTTTAATATATATTTTATATTAATGGCTTATTTTACTGTGATTTTTGTAACATTCCAAAATAATTGTCCAAAATATAATTTGTTTTATTATTTTTTATTTGCTAAAATAAGGTAATATTATATGTATGAATTAGTTTATATCATAAAAAATTTTTCTAATATCAATATCATGTTAAAATGATACACGCAATAAGATTTGATTTAATAAGGTTTAAAAAAAAAAAAACAAACCGTCGATAATGAATAGTAATGCATAGTAACTATAATAATAAAATAATGAATAGTGCATAGTAAATAAAATAATAAAATATTAGATGAATAGTAAATTTTTTTATATATAAATAGGGCGTGGGGGAGTCGTTGAAGAGGAGGGAAGAAAGAAAGAAAGAAAGAAAGGAAAAAAAAAAGGAGAGAAAAGAAAGGATAAAAAAGGAGAGAAAAAAAAAAGAAAAGAAGAAGAGAAGGAAGAAAAAGAAGTAATAAAAATATTAAGGTAGATATCTTTTACTTTCTGATTATCGTATATCATTAATATTATTTTTTTGCATTATTTCTTTGGACTAGTGCGGACTACCGCCAGGTCTGTTTAATATTATTATTGTGATATTATTTTCTTGCATTATTTCTTTGGACTAGTGCGGACTACTGCCAGGTCTGTTTAATATTATTAGTATGATATTATTTTCTTGCATTATTTCTTTAGACTAGTGCGGACTACCGCCAGGTCTATTTAATATTATTATTGTGATTATTGTTATTATTATTATATTTATTATTATGCTATTATTATTACTACTATTATATTATTAGTATTATTGTTATTATTACTACTAATCCATCACTAATATTATTATTATGTTATAATTATTACTATCTTAATGATATAATTTATTGCTAATCTGACAATAATAATATTCTAATTACTTACTATTATTGTTATTAACTAATCTAGCTATTTCATTATTATTATTATTACTAATCTAATAATATTATTATATTATGTTATAAATATTATTATAATGATATATTATTAATACTACTACTATTAATATTACTAATATTACTATTATTAATTCTGTTATTATTATATTATTATTATATATTATTATTATTCCTATTATTATTAATATTATTATGTGTAATATTATTATTACTATTATAATAGTTATATAAATATGATTATAATTGTTATAATAATTGCTGTTATTATTATTATTACTATTACTATTGATGTTATTGTTATTGTTGCTATTATCACATATTTGTGATTGTTAATATTTTCATGTGATGCTTTAAACCCGTAAGCTGAGGTGAGTGTGGGGAGGCTAGTGTGCCTAACATCCCTACTTAGCAAGCGGATAAGAAAATAAATTGTTTAAGATTTGACTACCGATTGATAAGAAGACAAGATGTCTTAATTGGTATGTCGTAATTTCTGCTTTGTTATCATGATGTTATGAGATCCACCAAAAGTTGGGAATTCCCTAAAAGGCCTATGATGAGTGAGACAAGCAGATAAAGAAAAGTGAAAAGATAAATAAATTAAGACATTTGCATTGCATACATCATTATTTTATATAATTGTGATAGTCATGATATTTTCACTGAAGAGTGGCTAAAACTATCAAATAAAATTTTTATTATCTACTGAGAATTTTAAGTTCTCACTATATCTATGTATTTGTATGTGGTTTCAGATTCATCTCAGTAAGGATCAGTGGAAGGCAAGATAGTTTTATTTGTGTGTGATGACTCTACAGGATTATATATAAATAACCTGTAGATTATTTTCTATTTTGCTCAGTATATTGTATGGGCGACAACCATATGTTTGTAATATTTGATTGTATTCGTACAAAAGTACAATCAAATTATCAGCT
>JASCZI010121780.1:13041-23189 GCA_036250425.1 Stylosanthes scabra | reverse complement strand
AGTAATTTACTATTTACTGGCCGTAAAAACGTATTTTTACTTTTTACTGGCCGTAAAAACGTATTTTTACTGTTCACAAAAGACATATATATCAATCTGAAGTTCCGGACGTTAGCTTTCTAACGCAACAAGAACTGTATCGTTTGGAGTTCTGTAGTTCAAGTTATTATCAATTTAGTGCACAAAGGTCATGATTGACAACATGCACTAAGTTTTAAACTAACTTGGTTATAAAACATTTACGGCCATAGTTTTCGTAAAACCTTTTCTTTAAAAACATTTTCTTGTGTGTGTGTGAGAGAGATAATTTAATTTGGTTCTTGACAAGAGTTTACCTAAGTCCTAAGACTCTAAAACGTCTTCAACCTTGCGGACTTTGTGTTCTTGTCGTAGTTGTTGTTTTGCTTTCAATTGGATCCTCAAATATTTTGATGGTTGTCATCAATTCCATAATGGTTGTCATTCATCAAAACCTAATCATAAACCTTGCATGCATATTGTAACATGGTTTACATAAACAAACCAAAGACCATCGCTGAATTCAGAGAAAAACCCCAGGGACAAATGGAGATTGAAGAGCTTCGACAAGCCAGGAACGTGGACAAATCCAACAACATCAAGAATAACAACAGACCAAACAGGCCAAACTCAAACAACAACAGAGATACCAAAAAGGTTTTCCAACCAACCCCCAGATACGAGGCGTACACACACTTCAACTCAAAAAAAGAAGATATCATTAAGGAAATCCTGAATTCCAAACTCATCAAACCACCTAAGAATGCAGGAGCCTACAAAGATCAAAAGAATGTAAACAGATCAAAATATTTCACTTTTCATAAAAAATATGGTCACAATACTGATGATTGCGTCATAGCAAACGACCTCTTAGAGTGCCTAGCCAGAGAAGGATACCTCGACAAATACATCTCTGGGCACATCTCCAAAAATGACAAAGGGAACTCATCTAATAGTGACAAAGGTAAAAAGGTAGTCGGATCAACCCCACGGGGTGAAATCCATTACATTTCAGGCGGCTTTGCAGGTGGAGGCTCTAGCAATTCAGCCCGAAAGAGGTCTTATCAAGCAATGCTCAATGTGGAAGGCTCCGAGTTTCGACCACAAACACAACAGAAAAAGATCAAACAGGTCACCTTCGACCAATCTGACCTCAACTCCATAAGTAAGAACCTAGATGATTTGGTAGTGATCTCTCTGCAAGTTGGTGAGCCGTTAGTGCACAAAGTGCTCCTTGACCCAGGCAGCAATGCGGATGTTCTCTTCTATTCAACATTCCAGAAAATGAAATTAAGTGAGAAATCTCTCCAACCTACCAACGGAGAACTCGTCGGCTTCTCTGGTGACAAAGTTCCCATCTCGGTTATGTGTGGTTGCAAACCACACTTGGTGATTTTCCTAACTCTCAAACTTTAGATATTCAATACTTAGTAGTAAAATGCTTTAGCCCTTACAATATAATTCTTGGCAGACCATCTTTAAATATTTTTCAAGCTATTGTCTCTACTGTCCATCTTTGTGTTAAGTTTTATACGCAGGAAGGCACAATTGCAACAGTCCATGCAGACAACAAAGAAGCAAGACAGTGCTATAATGCCAGTCTAAGTCCACCAAAATCCGAACCCAAAGCAGAACACTGCAACGCAGTTTATAATACTGAATACTTGGCACCATTAGCAGAGCTTGACCCAAGAACAAACACCGAAGACAGACCAACACCAGCCGAACAACTAGAGAAAGTGCCCCTAACTTCATATCAAAGCAAGTTCACCTTCATTGGCACAACCCTATAAGAGGAAGAAAAAACAGACCTCATCCAATTACTCCGAAACAACGTTGACCTCTTTGCATGGAGTCCGGCCGATATGCCAGGTGTTGACCCTGAGGTCATATGTCACAAACCTGCCATCAACCCGAATGTCAGACCCGTGGCTCAGAAGAAGAGACACTTAGGAAATGACAAACAAAAGGCTTCACAAGAAGAGACAGAAAAGCTACTTCGAGCTGGTTTCATTAAAGAGGTCAGATTCAGTACTTGGCTATCAAATGTAGTCATGGTAAGAAAGCACAATGGCAAGTGGAGGATGTGCGTCGACTTCACCGATCTAAACAAAGCCTGCCCAAAGGACGCATATCCTCTCCCCTATATAGATAAATTGGTAGACAACACCTCTGGTATTAACACTCTTTCTTTTATGGATGCCTATTCTAGTTACAATCAAATCCTGATACACCCTTCAGAGCAGAATAAGACCGCCTTTATTACTAACAATGGAAATTTTTGTTATAAAGTTATGCCATTTGGGCTCAAAAATGCAGGTGCTACTTACCAAAGGTTAATGGACAAGGTTTTTGCCGAGCAGATAGGCCGCAACATGGAAGTCTATGTCGACGACATGGTGGCAAAGACTCCCCAGAATAGATCTTATAAAGAGGACCTCCTGGATATCTTCAATCAGCTAAGAAAGTACAACATGAAGCTAAATCCAGAAAAGTGTGCATTCGGAGTGCACGGAGGCAAATTCCTTGGATTCATGCTGACAAACCGCGGAATCGAAGCCAACCCTGAAAAGTGCAAAGCAATCATCGAAATGAGAAGCCCACAAAACATTAAAGAAGTCCAACAGCTCACAGGAAGAATAGCAGCACTTTCTCGATTCCTTCCTCAAGTGGCTCAACGTTCATATTATTTTTTCCGTGCCCTTCGCAAAGAATCCAGTTTCAAATGGACCACGGAATGCGAATCTGAATTACAAGAATTAAAAAAGAGGCTCTCTTCTCCACCGATCCTCCATAAACCTGAACTTGATAAACCCATCTATTTATATTTATCTGTTACAGATCATGTTGTTTGCTCTGTACTTGTTTCAGAAACAGGAAGAGAACAACAACTCATCTACTTTGTCAGTAAACTCTTACAAGGAGCCGAACTCCGTTATCCAATCATGGAGAAACTGGCAGTAACTCTCATCATTACAGCAAGACGTCTTAGACATTATTTTCGTAGTTACACAATTATAGTACGCACAGACCAACTTCTTGACCAAACCAGACCTAGTAGGAAAACTGACAAAATGGTCAATTGAGCTCTCTGAATTTGACGTCCAGTATCAAGCTAGAAACTCATTAAAATCACTGGCACTGGCAGACTTTGCAGTAGAGCTCTCAGCCCCTGAAACCTCAACATTCGAATTACCATGGACTCTCCACGTTCATGGAGCATCCAATCCCCAAGGATCGGGGGCAGGTATCATTCTTAGCGATGGTAAAATGCACACTTTAGAACAATCAATTAGATTTTGTTTTTCTGCAAGCAATAATCAATCTGAATATGAGGCCCTCATAGCAGGACTCACCCTAGCTTTGGACTTGTCAATTAGAAACATTTTAGTTCACTGCGATTCACTTTTAGTATTTCAACAAGTCAGTGGAATTTTCCAAACTAAGGACGTGCTGCTGGATAAGTACCTACAAAAAACTCAAAAATTGATTTCCAGATTCAAAAACTTGAAAATCCAGACATCCCTAGAGAGGAAAACTCCATAGCTGACGTCTTATCCAAACTAGCAACCACAAAAACTTCCAACATTATTTTAAATTTATCACAAATCACACTAGAAAATCCTAGGGTAGAACTAACATCCATTCTAAGCATTGACAAACAGAACACAGATTGGAGAACAGATTACATCAAATATCTACAAGAAGGCACTCTACCTTCAGAAAATGAAAACGCTAAACTCTTTAAGAAAAGAGCAAGCATGTACTCTAGTTGGGGATGATCTCTACAAAAGAGGATTCTCAAGACCCCTGCTGAAGTGCCTCTCCAAAGAAGAGGCCAACCTGGCCATGGCAGAAGCACACGAAGGAGTTTGCGGAACCCACATAGGAGGACGCAGCCTCGTCTCCAAGTTATTCAGAGCCGGATACTTCTGGCCAACCGTGAAGCAGGACTGCATCACCAAGGTGAAACACTGCGACAAATGCCAACATCACAACCCAACCATCCATAGGTTTTACTCAGAGAGGTTTTAATGAGGCACACCACCCCTATTCCATCCTCTTTTCTATCAATACAGTGATAACTTTACCTATTTTCGCATTCTCTATTTATTCCTTTCTCGCTTATCATACGAACTTGGTAAGCTTTATAAATTAAATACACAACATATACTTGCTCAATTAACCACACATCTCACAATGGCTAAGTCATTCCACAGTCTGGAATACAATCCTCCAATAATCAAAGACAACATCAACACTCACCGAAATCGAAAATTTTGCCAACTTCGCACTTAGCAAACAAACAACTCTCCTAACTTCTATTCTCGAACACTTATCAAATCTTACTGGTGCTCAAGACACCAAAGATCAAATCGCATGCACTATCAATTTATCAATTATCAAAGCATATTAACAAAATATGTTCTCAACAAAGTAAACACAAATCAAACAAGCAAACCCTACAATTAAACATTGTCCAAAACCAAAACATCAAACTTCAAACAAACATCTAACACTGTTTTTCAGATACTATGCAGAAAAATAAACTTCATTCTGCAGGGTTGTGGTCGTCACTCCCCTCCGCTGGAACTTGATCATCATCTACAAGCTCCCCATTGTAAACCACTTTCACAGGGTCCATCTTCTCAAAGCTTACCCCAGGGGCAAACAATTCAGCTTGAGCTTTTGCCTTATCCCATGCCACAGCAAACATTTCAAACCCATGAGCTTTCTTACTCACCTCTGCTTCCTTTCTTTCTCCGCAGACCTCCACAACCCGAGTCTCTAAATCTTTTTTATCCTTTACAAGCTTAGCAACCTTAACCTTCAACTTAGCATTCTCCTCTTTCAGCATCCCATTCTCTTTTTCTTTGAGAGCAACTTGCTCTGTGGACAACAACAATTTCCTCTCTAGCTCCACAGCATCAGCCTTCTTGGAACTTTCCTCTTCCAATCCTTGAAGCTCCCACCTCCTACTAATACACATCAGTCGAGCAGCTTGAACCTGCCAACACAAATCACACACATTTAAAACACTTCACATATCACCATAACACACGCAAAATCAAACCCCACTAACCTGAATATATCTTGCCGAAGCCACCTTACCAACACTATCCAACAGATCCACATCAGCCTTCGCTTGGAAGTGCTCATCAGCCACCATAGGAAAAGGATAATTCTCAGACCACAGCGAGTTTGCACCCTCAACATATCAAACCCATGCAGCCCTTGCTGACTCCTTACAAACTCAGCAACGTCCTCCGAAGCCATACCCTTTCCATAACGTCTACCCTCTGTTAGGTCTATCACCCTCTTTCCAGATGTTTTCTTCGTCCTCATCCTTTTCAAGCTAATTAGTTTTCTCTTCTCAGAAGGCTTGTTCACCTCACTTCCCTTTTCAACCTTCACAACATGAGAACTGAACAACTCTTTCTCCGCCCTTTGTTTAAAAAAAGACTTCAAACTAGCAGTGTTACAATCGGGAACCTTTGTCTCTGCAAAACAAAGAAAGACAAACAAAATGTCACCATCAAAACACAAAGCAAAAATCCTAACATACTACCTTCATGACATCAATCTTACCCAAGTATTTAATCACCATACTTCTATCACTTTCCCACTTTAACAGCACGGAAGTAGTTAAAATCTTCCTACCTCTCAGATTCTCAAAAAGAAATTCACTAATACCCGCATCCCTTTCACATAATTCCTCTACACCTAGACACTAAACCGGCTTTCTACACCAATACAAAGGAAATTTTTGTGACAAGTTTTCATCCAAGAAGAAGGGTATCACATCCTCTAGTGATCTCACTTTTATATAGAAATTCTTGAAATCCCTATATGTAGCTTTAAAAAGCGAGAACACCGTACGCTCCTGATGAGAACTCAACGTCACCCATATTCCCCTTTCCACACCTTTGGCTTGAAACAGATAAAAGAACAAACCCAATGACGGCTCTTCTTGCAAATAATCCATCAGCACCTCAAAAGCTCGAATAAATCCCCAAGAATTCGGATGAATCTGGGAAGGAGCATAGTTCAGTTGCCTCAGAACGGCACACTCAAACTCCGTAAAAGGGAAACGACCACCAATCTCCGCGAACACGCGAGTGTACATAAAGAACCAATCCGCACCTCTCCCCTCATGGCAAACCCTATCCAGAGCAGAACACGGCAAGAACTCAATCTTAACACTCTGCCCATTCCGAACCCACAGCAACGGCGAGCCTAGCTACTCCATACTCTCCGTATCGGTGAACAGGGAGGGAAGACCCAACACAGCCTCATTCACCCACCCATAACTACCCACAGACCACCACCAGCAGCCATTTTTCCAAAAATAGAACAACAACGAAGAATAACAACCAACAGCGAAAGAAAGCAACAAAGAAGAAGGAATAGTCACTGACCTTTGGAACTCATCCTTGCCTAAGCCTCTTTTCTCTTTAATTTCCGTTGGAATTTTTTAGAAAACAGCAAGACCCACAATAAGCCCCAAACTCTTCAAATAACCGAGCTATCCCCGTCACACTAAACCCCACCGTTAGATCAAGTTAAAAGGGAAATTCACTTTCCTAATCCAACGACACACAACCCCACACCAACAAAAGTGCAAAACTGAAGACAACTCATTAATGTCATGAACGGTTTTCCACATTTTTCTCTCCATTACCCATTTAAAACCCACTCACAGCTCCCAACTACCTCCACTAATCCATATCTTTAACTTAAATGTTTTTTCTTTTTTACTACCACACATTTACAAAACCCAATTAAATTATTCTCCGGCCCATCACACACCACACCCAATTCTTCCTCTTTCTTGCCTCAATCAATCTTAACCCGTTTATTGATACACAGCTTGGGCTTGGGGGCTGCTTATGTTCACCTGGGCCAAAACAAAACACAAAAGCTCAACCTGATATCAAACACAGGTCAAGCTTGGGGCTATGATAGGACCCATCAAACCATGATTCTTTACCAAACATCAAAAGGCCCAAGAAATAAACAGCCCAAAATATTAAACAACACATGTCAAAATTGCAACAACCAAGGATAAGCTCAAGCAACCAACTCATTTAAATTAAATGAAGACTGATGGTTTAAGTTAAGTAATTAACGGATCAACACTAAGATTATAGGGATTTGATTCTATCAAATCCTAACAGCCTGAAGCCAAATTAAACCTACTCTCAAAATCTATAAATACATTTCACTTAAACTCAAGTCAGGTATGCTCTCAGATTTTCTCTCATATTTAACTATTTCTCTCTATCATATTTTATTGACTTGAGCGTCGGAGTGGCCTTGCAGGTCTACCCCCGCCGTTCCAAGCCTCGATCGCCGGAATCCGCCCTCTTTGAAGCCCTCGTCGAGCTCTTCCATTCGAAGAAGACCTCCTTTTCGACGAATTAGGACAGAACAGATGAAAATTTAGGACACCTAATATACAATAGAAGAAAATCCAAGAAATATACAATAGATAAGAATTCAAGACAGCTAATATAAAATGGATAAGAATTCAAGAAATGTTGTTTAGAATTTCACAATGGTTTGTGGTACTCATGTAGTTTTTTTTTATTGTGAATCCAAATATTTCTAATAAATCGAGTATCATCATTCCGGCCTTTGTTAAAAACTCAATAACAAAATTCTATCATTCAATCTTCTAAACTTGTCTATCACTACAAGAAATGCGCTTGTTACCGACGGATTTTTTGTGATTTTTGCCATTTTCAATGTTACCGGCGGAAAATTCCGCCGGTAAAAACCTCGCCGGTAAAAAGTTACCTATGAATTTTTAAATTCCGCCGGTAATAATTTTGGTGGCCAATTCAGTTTTAGTATTACCAGCGGAGTTACTGGCAGATTTTTCCGCCGGTAATTCCCCCGGTAACGTTCCAATTTTTTTTAAAAAAATAAATGTATAAAAAATTATCGGGGAAAAATCCGCCAGTAATTCCCCCGATAACATTGGCAGAATTAAAAAAAAAAATTATAAAGATAGCAATCCATCTCAGCCTAATAACATTATACAACTTTCAAATCAATACTCTAATTAAATAGATGACCAAATTTTACGAAACTAAACTTATTGGTTGAAAGAAGATAACCAAGCAAAATGACTAAATATAATAACTAATTAAGAAGGTAACATTTTTACAGCGAACATGCATATTGGGAAGCACTGCTTTGTAAACACTTCCATACCTTCCTTCTCCGCTCTTCCAAGATGGATCAAAATCATTAGTTGCCTCATTGATCTCCAACTCTTTTGCTGTATCCTGTGTCTCAGAAAGTTGGTTTCAACAGTAACAAGTTTTCAAGTTCTTAATAATTAAAGATATTGTAACATTCAAAAGTTTATTTCTCTATGAAAATTCCTATATTTAAACCTTAACAATTGCCCTATTGCCATCATGGGTACCTTTTTCTCCTGGGATAACTAATCTACACATATAATCTAAATATATGTATACTCATACACCATCTTTTTAGCATTTAAGTGTCAAATTTGTCATCAATCACGACTATCTACTTCAATGGATACATACTTAAGCTCTTTGATTAAATATTGGCGACGAACAAATGATATAAAATAGCATCAATAAAATAGCATCAACAAATGATAATATATATATTAAGTATGTATCCATACGAAATTTCTTGAGTCATACCTGCAAAGCCAATTTTATTGGGAAAAAATAAAAGGAACATGAGTGTTAACACAATAAAATTATTTAGAGCCACAAAAAGAAGAAGAAAAAAATAATAGAAACATTAGCTTAACAGATCATTTTAATTCATGTGCATTAGTGCATCTCAACAGTTCCTTAAAGATAGCAAACCTTTAAAACAGACAAAAAACATTTCTAATGAAACAACAAACTCCATTCTCCATCACCGGCACCTCCATTCCCCATCAATTTGATTAATGATACAATTGCCATGTGAAACATAGTAGGAAATCTTGTTAAAGCATATATCAAATATATTCTAATTAGAAAGGAACTACTAACTACTAAGATACTAAGATTATAGAATCCAGTTGTATAATATAACCAACTAGAATGAATATCATTATTATGTTGTATATATTAGTGTTAGTAATCTATATTTGGAGAGGAGACGATCTTACTTTTCTCAATTGTCCACACATTACATAGTGTTTGACATTCTCATATGTGATAATGACTGATGGAATAGCTGGATACATATAGCTATCAGAAACAGATCATAGAGAGAGCAGTTAGGAAAATACTATCAGAATTATTCAGAGTAAAATCAACTCTATCCATTCAAGAATTAAGCAACATGCAACATAATTCTAACTATATCCTGATAAAATTTCTTCCACTCTTAACATTTTTTCCAATGTTACAATAAAAATGTACAAATTATCAAAACTAAACTAAAAGCAGATCATACAATCATGCCAAGATAGTTGTATTATAGCATTTGGTGTCTTGGGCATTATGACAAACAGTTGGTGGAATAACACTTGAGATGTATCAAAATCCAAACTTTTTTAACATAATGTACTTAATCATGAAATCATGGATTAGATATGCAATTCTAAGTTTTGAAATCCCCTAATTTTTATTATAGTATATGATTATAATGATTAGATTTACACTTAGATACAATATTATGTCCTAAGCACTAATAATAAACTATTGAAAATTAAGATCAGAAATATTAACCTCAACCAAAGTAACCATGTTTTCATAAGTTGAAAAACAAAACAAAAGCAAAGCAAATACACCCATTTTCATTTTGTTGGTAACATGGCTTAAATATAGACATTGAAAGTTTGAAACATAACCAAACCATGACAAGGGGAAGAACTAGTGTATATTACTAGTATGTTAACATACATAAAAGTACAAACCATAACAAAAAGGGAAATGGATAATAACTGTTAACTTAGAAGCATGAACGGAAGGCAGGAGAGACATACTAATGCAGCAGGGTAGTTTTCTTCCAAGAGCCTCGGTATTGAAGTAAATCAGAAGCTCCTTTAAGGCATAGATTCATCCACAGTGGTTCCTCATTGCACAATATATACATGACACTGCCCACAAAGTCACAAATATTAACCAAAAAAAAAGAATGTAAAA
>JASCZI010121780.1:1622-13031 GCA_036250425.1 Stylosanthes scabra | reverse complement strand
AAAAAATTGGCCAGAATCCATCAACCAAGATTTTCAGACTATCTCTCTCCTTAACAGAGTTACAAGATTAGGCCCCTAAATCGAGTTTACTAGTAAAGTGCTTAAGGTAATTGAGTTTAAATGAACTCTCATGTCTGATTTTTTTTAGTTCCTAATATTTAAAAAATTGCTTTTTAATCAAGCATTGCAAAATACCCTGAAGTGAATGAATAATGAAACGGTGTATACGAATGAATCGTGATTGTGTAAAAATGAATGTACAAGAAGGGAAGTAGAGCATGGCAGTTAATTAGTAATGTGAAGCTGAAATGATGGATGAATGAAAGTGAAATTAAACAAAAGATGAAGCCAAAGGGAGAGAGGAAGGAATGGATGTGGATACCTGCTAACGCAGGCAAGGCTATTAGGTTTTTGGGGCAATACCGGTGATGGGGGGACGACCGACGGTGGCGACGACTTGGAGAAGTCAGAATCGGTAGCGGAGAGGGCAGTTGTGGACGGTGCTTCTCGCTGCTGGACAACATGAGACGAGACACAGAGTGGGAGGCAACGAAGGTGACTTCAGAGGCAGCAATGGAGGTCGCGATGACGACTTCAGCCTGCAGTGAAGGCATCTACGGTGGCTTCTATCGGCAACGGGGGCAATGGGGACGGCGGATCACGGTTGGGGCTAAGGGAGAGAGATTGGGGTTGGGGTGCTAGGGTTTAGGGCTCGAAGATAAATGAGGAAGGAAGAGCGGTGTCAGGCTTAAGTATTAGTGTTACCGACAGAATTACTAGGGAATTTTAAAATCCGCGGTAAAGTTTGCTGAAAAATTTAAAAGCGCTATTTCTACTAGTAATTCTGCCCCAAAATTCGCTGGTAATGTCCGCCCAAATTCTACCGTTAGTTCCGCCGGTAACAAGCATGTTTCTTGTAGTGTATGCACAATTTTGGATATGTACATAAACATTAGCAAATGTAAGAGAGGGCATGTACTCGAGAGAGTATTGAAACGAATAATCAATTAATAGAGTCCTATAATAAAAGAAATATATAGAAAATGAAAAAAATTAATGATTGATTAATATAAAAAAAAATGAAACAATAACAAAAACATTCACAGAATTACTGCAATCAATAATCATTCAAAGGCCCGTTACGATTTCCTATTCATTTCTTTTAAACCTGCTGTATTAACTTTTGTATAGCTATGAATCTTGTATGAAAAGTTGCTCATCACAACAAATAAATTGCGTACACCCATGGAATTCTGACTATATGGATGATATCTTGGTAGTTTCACTCTGTATATATGTTGATCTTTTGGTTAATAGACATGACGGACCCATATATAACATTGAGGGGGCACTTGCCCCACTAAGGATTAATTTTTTTTTTTAAAAAAATTAATAATATATATGTCTCACTCTAAAAATTAATTATCCTTACTTATTTTATTTATATCATATCTTGTCTTTTTATTTTTTATTTTCTATACTTCTTGTTATTACTAAAATCAATATTAAATAAATAATAAAATTTTAAATTTTTTATTTCTTGATTTTATTTTTACACTTTTATTGGTTAATAGATGATATTAATAATTCTCTTTATTTAATATTTGTTTGATCAAGTGCAATAATGCAAAAGCTCAATTATTTTTCAATTTTATTCTCCCATAGCTCTTTACATTCTCCATAGTTCCTTATTTCACCATTTATTTTTTGAATTAAAATTTTCAATTCAAATATTTAATAATTCAGGTATTAATCAATTTTTTTATAATATTCATGATTTCATATTTTATTTTATTTTAATTAATTAATCCTTATTATTTTTTATTTTTATTTTTAAATATGAATGTTATTGTTCGTATGATTATATATATATATTTTTTTATGTTAGCTAGATCAATATATGAATTTAAAATATATGTTTTTTTTTTATATTTAGACATGTTAATGAAGAAATATTTTTAAAAAATTGTTTTTTGTATATATATATATATATATATATATATATATATAACAGAGAGATATTTAATCAAGTTGATAATAAAAAAATTATTCAAATTTTAAAATATGAAAACTAAAAGAGAATTACTTTCAAGATTTGAATAAAGAAAGTAGTTAATGTAATTTTTTTAATTCTAATAACTAATATATATACACTTATATTTTGTCTTTTAAAATTATTATTTTTTTAAGAGAAAGTCTTGGGAGCCAATGCATTTGATAATGAGTTATGAATGATAACTTATATAATTTCGAATGATAACATTTTTAATTTCGAATGATAATTTTCTTAATTTTAGATGATAACTTAATTATTGACTCTTTAAGGGTTGCCTAGTGTTGGTTCTGTAGCATTGTTGTTTTTTTAAAGGTTAAATTATATACTAGGTCCTAAAATTTTAATGAAATTACAACAAGGTTCCTATAGTTTAAAAGTATATAATTAAGTCCCTATATCCATAAAAAATTTGTAATTTAGTCATGTTCAAATTTGGACAAAATTAACTATAGAAAATAGTGTTTTATATTTTAATTATAAAATAATTTTCTATATTTTCTATATCTTAACTGATATTAGAAATTTGTCACCAAATTAACCATGAGATTATGCATATTTATTATTATTATTATTATTATTTTGCTGAAAAGTAGTCATATCGTTTATGAGTACAAAGAAATTAGCTATCATTATATTTTCTATATTTTAATTATAAAATAATTTTCAACCCGTATTTTAGCTGTTAGTAAATATTTAATTATAAATACAATTTTTTTAAATTAATTTCAATATTTATTATAGTAAAATTTAAAGGTGTGTTCAAATTTGTGTTTCTATTCTTAATGATTTTTGTTTTCAAAATTTTATGAAGGAAAAATAAAAAATAGTTATTTTATTGCACATTGCATAGACTTGTATTAATCTCATACAATGCCACATGTGGAGTGCCTATACATTTCAACCAATTTGTAAGCAATCACTTAGCTTAGAATCTCTTTTTTTTTTTTTTTTGGACTTTGGAAATGGGTTGAAACCAACCCGTCCCAAAAGCTCGAAACAAAGGAATAAAAAGCCACCAAACTTACAACCTTCTCCACTACCTAATAAATGGAACAATAAATAAAAGCATAAAGTTATAAAAAGAACACGCAACTTGCTTCTCCTGTAGCCTCTGATAGTTGAAGAAGAAAATAGTTTGAAGAAGCCCCATTCTTCATTGCTCGAGCAGAAGGAACCAAGGAAGTGTCAAGCCAAGATTAATTCCCTGCTACAGTCAAATAATACAATGGCCAATCTAAATTGGACAAATGCATTAAGAACGACGGGATGAGGGGTGAGTGATGCCCAATCTGTCCTCCCTAATAATTTTTGCTATTGAAAGAGGGGGATTGGTGGGCCAATTGCTAGAAATCTGGTCTTGAAGCTTTAATTGCGCTATTGAGTGAGCAATATTATTGCCTGCCCGTGGAATCCAAGTAAGTCTGCAACTTTGAATTCTGCAGTTGATAGTTTTAATATCTTGCAAGATTGAGTCCACCTCCCAAATTGTGTTCCCTGATTTCAGGGCTGCTACAAGTTGCTGGCAATCTGTTTCAATTAGAACATAGTTTAAATTGAGATTGTCAGCCATTATTGAAGCCTCCCTTAAAGCTATTGCTTCTGCCATTAAACTAGAGTTTGCTTGAAATTTGATTGTGGTTCCTCCTTGTGGGTAACCGTTGCAATCTCTAATTGCCACTGCCGCTGATCCTTTCTTGGTTGAGGGGGAAAATGCTGCATCAACATTCAATCTCAACCAATTTGGGGGTGGAGGTCTCCACTTGACTGGTAAGACATTTTTCTTAACTTGTTGTTCCAATTTAGTATTTAGCTCTAGGGATTTAGTTATTTCTTCTTCAAGCACCCTAGCTAGAAGCAAGGTAGAAGCTGGATTAGGTTCTGTGCTATTAAAACATTTTGCGTTTCTTGCCTTCCAAATCAACCAAGCTGTGATTCCAATTCTGGCCCAATTCCTGTCTCTCTCTTCTGTGTTGCCCTTTGAGATTTCTTGATACATCTTTTGTAACCAAAGAGCAAAGGTGGCCACATTACCTTTGGTTGGGGAGCAATGTGCTTGTGAACCGAACCATGTGGCTTTGCACCAGTCACAGAACAGGAGAGCGTGCTCTACTGATTCTTCCTCCTGCATACAAATAGGACAAAGGTAGCAAATAGAAATTTTCTTTTTAAACAAATTCGCTTTTACTGGCAAGATGTTATGAGCAGCCTTCCAGAGAAAAATTTTAATTTTGTTAGGCACTTTCATGCTCCAAATTCCTCTCCACACTTCTTCTTGACAAGAGCTTGTTGTTGGTCCCCTTTCTTTAGCTTCAACATCATCTCTTTTTGCTATGTGGTACCCCGTCTTGACTGTGTATTCACCATCATTCTTGTAAGGCCATAACAGCTTGTCATTCCTTTTAATTTTGCTAATTGGAGTTTGGAATATTAGATCAACAACATAGGGGGAAAATGTTCTTTGAATAGACTCTTTGTCCCACTCTCTGTTCTCAGTTATGAACCTGTCCAATTTAGTATTAGACTGGTTCTCGGGATCTAAAGGGTGATTGAGACCGAGAATCCATTTATCTTTCCAAATGTCAATGTTGCTTCCGCCACCAATGCTCCAAATAGCATTTCTTTTAAGCAAATTCCTTCCTTGAATAAGACTATTCCAAACCCATGAAGCATTTCTTTGCACTTGAGCTTCCCAAAATTCATTATTTGGAAAATAAATTGCTTTAATGGTTTGGACCCATAATGCCTCTGGGTTCCTAATAAGCCTCCATGCTTGTTTTGCAAATTGAGCTGAATTTTGCAAGTAGAATTCCTTGAAACCAAGACCCCCACTTCTCTTGCTTGTGCACAGTTTTGACCACGCCTTCCAATGAATGCTTTTGCCACTCTTTTGATCCTCTCACCAAAATTTGGCAATCTTGGTGCATAACTTGTTGCAAAAGGTCTTTGGAAACCTAAGAATGCTCATGGCATAAGAGGGAATAGCTTGAATAACCGCCTTAATGAGCGTTTCTTTCTCTGCTTGATTCAACAAACTCTCTTTCCAGCCCTCAATTTTACCCTCCACTTTTTCCTTGATCCAGTCCAAAGCTTTGATTTTTTATCTTCCCCAATTGGGCTGGGAGGCCCAAATATTTCCCCGATGATCCCACGCTGAAATGTTGAGAATTTCTTCTATATCGACCCTTGTTTGGATTGGAATTTGGTTGCCAAAAGTGATGCCAGATTTTTCTAAATTGATCCTTTGACCTAATATTCTTGTGTACTCATTTAGGATTTGAATAATCTGAAAGATCTCATCCTCTTTGGCACCTGAAAAGATAATGCAATCGTCAGCAAACAGTAGATGAGTAATGGTTGGGGCTGTAGGAGCTAGCTTAATTCCTGAAATGAGCTTATTCCTAAGAGCCTTATCCATCATAATAGAGAAAACTTCTGATGCAATTATAAATAGATAAGGGGAAAGAGGATCTCCCTGTCTTAGGCCCCTTTGAGGCTTCACTTCTTTAGATAGCGCACTGTTGATCTTAAATTTGTAGGTTACACTGTTGACGCACTCCATAATTAATTTTATCCATTTCTGATCAAAGCCAAAGGCCTTGAGCACCTCCCTGATGAAATCCCATTCTATTCTATCATAAGCTTTGTTCATGTCGATCTTTATGGCTAAATCTTCCGTACCTTCTCTTCCTTTTCTCGAAAGTCTATGGAAGGCTTCTTGAACAACGATTATGTTGTCCTGGATCATTCTCCCACTGACAAAAGCGCTTTGAACAGGCGAGACCACCTTGTGTAACATGCCTCTAAGTCTTGCAACCATAACTTTGGATATAATCTTGTAGATGTAGTTGCAGCAACTTATAGGTCTTAGATGATCGAAACTCTCTACCTGTTTTATTTTTGGAATGAGCACCACATGAGTTTCGTTTATTTCCTTTGGCAAGATTCCTTCTTCAAAAAACAGCTTGACAACCGCACACACCTCAGTTGGAATAGTTTCCCAGTGCCTTTGATAAAATTGTCCACCTAAGCCATCTGGTCCTAGAGCTCGATTTTCGTTCATGCTGAAGACCGCTTTCTTAATCTCTTCATCCGTCACTTTCTCCAATAAGGCATGGTTCATGTCTTCAGAAACCCTAGGAGGAATTTCTTTGATACTACAGCTCATATCCACTCCTCCTCTTGATTTGAAAAGGCCCCTAAAATGCTCTTCAATCATTCCCAGAATTCCACTTTGGCTTTGAATCCATTCTCCTTTGGTATTTTTCAACCGATCTATTCTATTCTTGTCCCTTCTTTGGAGAGTTGATGCATGGAAGAATGCTCAATTACTATCTCCCCATTTTAGCCACTTGATTCTCGCCCTTTGACCCCAATATTTTTCCTCTTGCTTCCAAAGATCTTTGATTTTTTGTTTAATGCACATAATCTGTTGCTGCTGTTCTGTTGAATGATAAGAGTTTTGGAGCTGCTGAATTTTGTTTTGGAGCCTTGCACTTTCTTTATCCGCCCTTCGAAATTTTTGATGATGCCAAGCCTTTAACTCTTTGGTGCATCTATCTCTTCTGCAGAGAAAATCTCTCCATTGCCCGCAGTTATTAGTGCCCAAATTCCACCCCTTCTTGATTACCTCTTTGCAATCTTCGTTATCGTCCCAGAAGGCTTCATACTTGAATAATCTGGGATTTTTCTGCTCCCGTTTCAAGTTTAGAATAAGAGGGAAATGGCCAGATGAAATCGCGGGGAGAGCTGTAAGATAAGCATGCTCAAACATCATTCTCCAGCTCCGATTTATTAAAGCACGGTCAATCCTTTCTCTAGTAATCTGACCGTCTCTAGGATTGCTGAACCAAGTGAACTTGTTCCCCTTGAGATCCATATCAATGAGCTTCTTGCGATTGATTAAATCTCTGAAAACCTCTATTTCAATCTTGGGCTTCGGATGCTTCCCTACCTTTTCCTTTTGGCTTAGGATGTCGTTGAAATCCCCAATGAAGAAACTTGGGTCATCATCCATGTCAGTGGCTTCAGACAACTCTTGCCAAGTTCTTCTTCTTTGCTTGAAAGTAGGGTTTCCATAAGTAAAACAACATTTCCAGGCAGCATTATTTGAGTCTTTAATTTCAGCTTTAATGTAATTGTGGCACCAAGAGTAAACTAAAATATCTATATTCTTCTTCCAAAGGATACATAACCCTCCGGACAAGCCCCGCAGTTCTACACAAAAGTATTTTTCATAGCGCAAACTCCTAGCTAATTTACTAATCCTATCTTCCTTAGCTCTAGTTTCCATTAAATATATGATAGCGGGCTTGTGCCTCTTGCACACATTCTTTAATTCGGTAATTGTCGCAGCGGCCGCTACGCCACGACAATTCCAACTTAGGACAATCATGGCTGAGTTGGGGGCATGGTTAGGCCCGCCTCCTCAGCCATAGTGTGGTTAACTCCTTGCATCTGGTCATCAGCCTCTTCATTCTGGTCATCCTGTGTGTGTACATCCAGTTCAACTCTTCTGATTCTCTTCTCCCCTCTTGCCACTTGGTCTGTGTTCCACTCCTGGTCAGATAACAGCAGATTTGGTAAGTCTTCTCTTCCCCTTTTGAGACTTAGCCCCACTTTGATTTCCATAGCCAGCTTTGTTGCCAAATTGTCCTCCATTTTCTGCACTTCAGTTCCATTTTCTTGATCTTCATCTTCATCCGGTGGCATCTCTACAAAGTAAGCTCCACTTTTATCCAACAATATAGTTCTGCCTTGTTCTGAGAAGTTAGTCTTTACATGATAATTCACATTTTCCCTAATGGCCCATAAGTGTTCTGCTGCTCCTTGATGCACTTCATTAGAAAAAAATTTACCTTCTGCTATGATTCTTGTTCTCTACTCTGCACTTGCTTGGTTTCCCACATTGGACATTATTATGATTTTGTTATTGCTTGTTGACTTCCCAGCCCTTCTCATTTCAGCTGTTGTGATCTTGTTGGCGCTCCACCCTTCAGATAACTCCTCATTCTTTTCACTAGATTGAGCTTGGGCAGGACTTGCACTGCTTGGGCCTCCCATTTCGTCATTGCCGGCTTCTGGTTCCGTTGCCCCCCTTTGATAATTTTGTCCATATTGAAAGCTTCATGGGGGAAAATTTCCTTTTCATAATTCAGGCCTTCTATACTGACATGCTTCATTTGTTGGGCCCTTTTAATGAGAGTAGGCCCACCATTGGTTGAGAGTCCAACACCATGTAGTTGGGTGATGACTTTGTAACTCTCCTCCTCTGATGTCTTATCTTTACTTTTCATAGCTTCCTTGATATCTGCACTTTCTTTTCTGATAAGGCTAAGTTGGTGGATGATCTCTCCTTCTTTTTCATCTGCTTTCATTGCTTGAGCCGCCTTCATTCCTGTCTTATCACAGCCACCTTCTTTCACCACTTCTTGAAATTTTTTTTCTTGGAAGTAACCTCTTCTTCTGACACTTCTCTGATCCCTTGGTCACCGCCTTCATTTATGTCTTCTCCTTGCTGAATCTAAGTTGTTCCTTCTTGAGTTCTCCTATCTTCTTGATGTTCTTGTTCTGTTGGTTGATTTCCTTCCAACACTTGTAATGCTGTCCTGATGCCATTAACTCCCAATCCTGCGGTGTATCGACTTCCATTGATCCCCTGTTCTATGACAACAGCTGAGTTGTTGCGATTCCTTTATTCATGGCCAATAATTCCACATTTGAAACAGTATTTGTCTTGAAGCCTTTCATACTTGATACTTATCCAAGCTTTCTCTCCATTTTTTTTCTCCATCCAGAACCCAGTTTGGAGTGGTTTGGTTATGTCAATGGCCACCCTAGCTCTCAAGAAATTCCTTCTGAGCATTCCGTCTCTCCTTAGATCTTCTATCTCGTCAATCATGCCAAGAATGTCTCCCATTATTTTTGCAGTTTCTCTGTCCATGTAATCCTCTGGCACTCCATGATACTGGATCCAGAAATCCATTTTATTGTGGCTGACAGCATAGATGGATTCACCTTCTAACCATTCCTGCAAGTTGATCAAGTATCCTTTGACTAACCATGGGCCATTTTTCAGAATTTGCCTGCCCCTTGAGTCACTGTTGAAGCTTATCAACACTTTGTTGCAGCCAACTTCAGAAATTTCTATATCTGAGGAGTTTCCCCACATACCCAGTAAGGTATTCTTTATAACCTTGAACTTCACTTCCCTGTCCGTTATGAGTTTGCCAACTAGATTGAAGTTGTCCGGTTTATAGCCTGGGCTTCTATTTCTTGGGATCCTAATGGTTTTGCCTTGTATAGGTTCAATGCCCATGCTGAAATGTCGCGGGTCCATGTTGAAGAGGTGGGAGCGCTTGCTGTAAGAAAATGGATAGAAGGCAGAAAGAAAGAAAAAGAGAAGTTTTTAAGAAAAAAACGTAAACAGTAAAATAGTGATGTAAAATGTTAATGTTCTATTGCTAGGGAAAGGAGAGGATGGTGGAAAAGCAAAAGAGATTTGGGTGCAAATAGATGAAAATAGGATTTAAAGATGGTTACAGGAACAGTCTGTGAGAGTGAAGTTGAAAAAAAAAATAATGAGTGAATGAGATAAAATCCACAAAGGATTCACAGCATAACCTAATGTTCTGTCATGCTCTCCAAGCGAGAGAGTTTTCTCTCCAAGAGAGTTTTTAGTTACGCTCTTCTTTGTTAGCTTAAAATCTCTTTATTATCTAATAAAGCACAACCAAGAGCCCATAATAATTCACACCAAACAAAAAAAATGCAGTATCTGGTATCAAAAGATACTACATGTCCAAATATTCATAAGATGTTATACATCTTGCATTTGATCAAAATGAGTTTTTTCAATTAATAATTTAAAATCACAGCATATGGGGACATGACATCGGATAATCAAAGCAATATTAGGAATAAACCTGCTGCAATAGTACCATTCCTAAGTGAGCCTGAAATTTGAAATTTCAATCCACTACTCAAATATTTATTTTTTGCCTGAAAAAAAATGGAAGAGTAGCGAGAAGCATAGCACAGTGCTATAAAAAAAAATGGAGATATAATTCTAATTTCTATGTGGGTCTTCAATAGCAAAACCCCCAAGGGTTCTAAATTTGTAGTTTTATTTAGCCCCTGAAAAGGCCAACTCAGTGTTTGTCATTCCATAGAATAAAAACTTTTGGTGTCTTTGTCCAGCTGAATCGTCTAAGCTGATTTTGTGATCTCGTGGATGGCGTTAGCTACATATCCAACGTTGCCCGTATTAAGACCAGCCATACTGTAATAATCACAAACACAGGAAGTTAACACCCATAACACTTGACATAATGATCCAAATGCTTAGTCAATGGTTAATTTATCCATTCGTCGGTTCAATTTTTCCAAAATTACTAATCTTAGTAAGTAGTTAATTCATAAGAGAATGCAAGGGTAAACTAGTACTTTCAAGAAAAATTTAACAGTTGACTCGGTAAATTAACCATTGACTAAATGCTGGGTCATTTTGTCATGAATAATGTTATTCCTGCACTTTTTTTAGTAGACACCGAAATTATCTCCGTATAAAAATATGGTTATTATTAATTAAATATATATTTTACAATAATTCTATGTGAACAAGTAGTTGTGGCCAAACAAGTCATTTATTTCTATACTAAATAGAAGACTATTTCGATATCAAATAGAACTTTCTTTATGTGGAATTTTTTATACTATTTGACACTGAAATAATATTCAATTTAGCATAGAAATAAATCACTTGCTTGAATTTGGTTAGCCAAAACCACTTGTTCAAATAGCATTATCCTATATTTTAATACCCACAAAAAATGCAAATATGCAATGCAGTGAACACACCTTATTTTTATAAGTGTCAATTTAGTGTTTACTAGCAAAATCAAAATCTTCTTTCTCAAAATCAAAATCTTTTTGGGGTCAAACTGGCTATTGCATGGTTAATGCTAGATAATGAATACCAAGGGAGTTACCTTATTCGACCATTACGAGTCATGTAAATATGAAACTCGTTCGTCATGCGATCAACTTGTTCTGGTGTCAACCCACTATAGCAGAACATGCCAATCTGCACAAGCAAACAACAGATAAATTGTGAGAAACTAGAGCTCTTATAACAGAAGTGTAAATTATATTGAACTCTCTTGAGGTGAGCAATATTTCACATGAACCTTTCTATTTGAAAAGGTAAATACTAATCTTCCCTTAGATTCATGATATATAACACCAATAATTATACACAACCAAGTGATTTTGCCAACCAAGTTCAACCAAGCTATTCTCCCACACGCGCTCTTTTCCCCTCTTGTTATTTTTTTTTTCCTTCTCTTCAGCACGCA
>JASCZI010121779.1:4171-21179 GCA_036250425.1 Stylosanthes scabra | reverse complement strand
ATTCTAGGATTTCAGTTATCAAGCACAACGAATCTAGTTTAACTAAGCCCTAATCTCTTAGTAACTTAGTTTCTATTCATCTAATCAAAAGCTAATCTCTTAGTCATTTAATCAAATAAATAGATGAAGACCTAAATCTGATTCCAATTCTTATGAGTCTCAAAAGTGATCCTAGATTGGATTAAATGTCACTCTATCCCAACTAGTTCTAATCCAATTTTAACTCACAGAATTATTAGTTGCATAACAATTAGCTTGACTATCTCTAGCTAGACCTAATTGGTTATGTGATTCAATTTCCAGCTAGCATAAATTAATAGATCTCTCAATCTTATTAATCTAGCCCTAGACAAGTTAAGAACACCTCTCAGTGATTCTAAACTATTAAGATGAAGCATGGGAATTCGAATCATGCATAGAAGATAACTGAAAATACCTCAATGAATTAATAAACGAACGTACATAGTGACTACCTCATTATTGGGTGAACAGAGCTCCTCACCCCTAACAATGGAGTAGTTTAGCCTTGCATAATAAAAATAAACAATAAAAATCTGAAGTATGAGGTCTGAAAATTACTGAGGTTCTAAAGTACTAACCCTAGTGGTTAGTTTTCTCCTTAAGTAGCTAGCTAAATCACTAAAAATCTATTTATAAATCAAATCTAATCAAATCTTATCATATCTAAAACATATCTTTTATTTTATCAACAAATCAATCTTCTCTCAATCTTCAATTAGTCTTCAATTAGTCTCCCCTTGATTCTTCCAATTATGCCCTTGATTAATGAATGGAATTGATGCCCAAAAGATCTTGGATTTGAATTGGAATTGGAAAATATGATGAAACAGAGAATGACCTCCATGTTATACGTGTAGCTCCCACGTATAACGTGGAGCCTCTGTGATTTCTCTAAATTTCCCACGTTATATGTGGCTTCACCACCTATAACGTGTACTCTCTGTAATTTTTTGGAATTAGCTCACGTTATACGTGAGTGTCTCACGTATAACGTGTAGCTTCTGTGATTTTCTTCAAATTTCCACGTTATACGTGGCTGAGTGACGTATAACGTGGTGCTCTTGGACTTTTCTTCATCTTCCTTGCTTCAATCTCTCTTCAAATGGTCTTCAATTACCTAAAACTCTTGGTGAATTTCTATAAAACACAAACACAACTCAAAGAACATCAAGTTTGTTTGATTGATTAATTAATAAGCATAATTCACAAAGAATAGCATGATTATGAAGAGAAATTGAGATTAAAAACAACCAAAGATGCATATGCATCATATGGAATTTGGAGTTTTTGCTTGTAAAATAATTGTGAAATCTGCAAGGTGAATGGTGTTGAAGGAAATTTAGTAGAGAAAATTTTGAATGTGGTATCATTGCATATGGTCCTCACCTAAGGGAGGATAAGGTAGTTTTTTTGGAGGGGATGCTGTAATTCAAAGATGAAAATGGTATGTCAATGCTGCTATGCGTTGATCATGCTAGGTGTGATGTTGAAATGCGTTATTTTACTAATTTGGTGTCAGAGCTTTCAATGTACTTATGATATACTCTTACGTGCTCATGTACTCTAATAAGTGGAACGATGAATTATTGAGAAATAGAATTATGACAAGGGGTTGAATTACTGTTGTGATTTGCTTTCCTCATCTTAAGGAGCAGGGGATATTGGAGCAAGATCTTATTTAATGTGAAGTCGCAGCAGAGATAGGAGTTGCCACTACAACAAATATGGGCTTTAGCAACGCCAAAGTTTGTCAAGTAGAAGAATGATTAAGATATGAGCTTATTCAGGTTTAAGGAGGAGAACATCAGAGTACATGAACACATAATAGGTGTGGGAAGCAAGTGAAGGAGTAGAACATTGAAATACTTTTTAGAATACATGAATAAGGCTCGCATGGGTCATAAGGAAGGAGGAGAACATAAGAGTACTGCAACTGAGGAGTATTCGAATAATTGATAGGAGTTTAATTATTATTTTTTGTGTAGCCAAGTGGCTAAGGCATGAGTCTGCAAAACTTCTATTTGTCGGTTCGAATCCGCCCGGTTCCTACACTACAACGCCACGCCATTCCACCCATCATTTTTTTACATGGTTAGTGGATAGAACGGGGTCGGAGCTTGCTCCTTCGTACTAGTGTAGTAGCTTAGCTGCCCTAGTCTCCCTTCTTTACTAGTATTCCTTAGCAAAAGCACTAAGTAAGCCCTCAAAGGCCTTCACGGGCTAAAGAGACGGATTTCGGATAGGGGAATTGACTTGCAAACTGTGGCTACGCACCTAAGAGCGGAAATGCCGACAACAGCCTTTGGGGGTAGGAGCTTCGCCCAGCGAAACCCCATGCTTTGAGAGTTCCTTTCTGCCAGCACTTTCTTTCTCTACCCGGGAGTCACTTCATCAGTACCTGGGGCTACTGTCCCAGGATGCCAAAGGTATGATCCACACATGGAAAGTGTCAACTTTGACTCACAAGCGCCACCCTCACCGGGTAAATCCAGAGAAGGGCAACCGCTTCTGTAGGTAACGACTCTAATTCAAATTTTCATTTATATATAGAGTCGTGAACAAATGAGTCTTTAAGTAAGTGGGCATTAAGCGTAACGAGCTTACATTACAGGAGGTAGAAAATCTTGTTAGTCTTTTAGAAAGAAATATTCAAGCTAGGCTAGTAAGAGAAGCAATACAGGTAAGAAGTCGAGAAGTCAACTAACTTCTAGTGATTTCCACACCCCGCCCCTTAGAGGGAAATTTACCTGTGAATGCGCTGCGGGCCACTACTCTCCCTTTCACTCGAAACAAGAGTTTTGTGCCAAGCATAAAGATTGAATCAATAGGATCGTATTCTAATCCTAGAAATGCCAGAACTCTCTTTCTGAATGTCTCGACTTTCTTTCTCAAAAAACCGGACCGGACAGGGGTGCGGAAATAGCAAGAAAAAAATGAATAGGCTCTTGTCAATAGGTTGTTTGGCAGCTTTACGCGAATCTACACTAGCTAACTTTACACAGAAGGACCACCACCATTGATACATTGATAGTGGATTAAGTGGCATTGTATATTTATTTATGCCCAAGTGCGGAGAAACTTAAGTAAGGGTATCCTATTGCTAAACATCCGGCTACCATAGTTTTTTGGGAAGAAGCCCATGTCTGGAGCTATGCCACTGTAGAATCATTAATATTTGCGGACACAACCACCAGAAGCCATATCTTTCGAAGGAAATGAAACGGAGAATGATATATAAATATGAAGTAAGGAAATATAGAATTAGAAAAAGCAGTATAAAGGCTTACGACCTGGAGATTCTTAGCTTTTTAGATACAATCTATGTTACTAGCTATTCAGTGTATTCTTAGCCCTTGACTCATGGTAGAGAACACCTATTGGCTCGCTTTCTTTCTCTTTATGTGGGGATGAGAACAAAGTGACTATAAATTTGCGGAATCCACTACCTACCCCTGCTTCTTGGTCACCAGAATCCACTGTCTCTACCTGTGCTCTAGCATCGGGTTCACCTAGGTGGGAAACTAGCTCTCTTTATGTGTAGATATGGCTGGTGAAACTATTGGATGAACAGGACTCGTCTTTAATGCGGGCTTTCTACATACCACAGGGATTCTAGAAATGTACTCTGATTTAAACGACCAGGTATCTTGATTGCTGCTATTTTGATTTACCCCAAGCCGGTTCCGGGGCCAGCGTCTGTCTATTAAGAAGGGGATAGCCGGCTTATTTCGCTCCAAAATACATTTAATTTAGCCTTTCTCCGGAACTACTTTGAATATCGATCCTTCCCAAATCAAATGCAACTGACCAAAGAACAGCAGCTCACTCGGTCGTAGGGAAAAAAGTAAAAGTCATTCATCGCCTTGAGCGGAGCCTGGTCTGGGATCGAGCCCTTCTGCCCTTCCTAAGGATCACATTACCGTGTTGGCTAAACTAGCTTTCTGGCTTTGAGCTGGAACAAGGACTGTCAGAGCCCGTTTCCGATGTGAGATAGAATATCTGGGGATCACTAAATAAAGTGTTCGCCTCTATCGCCCACTTACTCGGGGATTCCATCTTAGATCTCCCGATCTGCCCCTGCGAGTGCTGGGACTTTCTCTTTTTTTCCTTATAACTATCGGCAGGTTTTCAGCTCATTCCTTTGATGAGTCTGAGACAACTCCATCTCTTCAAATCAAATAGAGTACATCAAATATTGTGACCTCTTTGCTTAAATGAGGTAGCCATACCTAACCTACTAAGGGTTAATCAAAGAAATGGTGTAAGTGAAGCCCTTAATGCAAGCACTAAGTAACAAACCTACCTTTCCTCAACTCTTGGGCTTGAGGCTTCTTTTCAAGCTGAATAGAAATGGAAGAAGAAGACAGCTGGTAGTGCAGGTTGGATCAACATCTAGTTCTTGATTATGATTTTATTTTTTATGTTTGTGTTTGCACTGATTCCATCTCACCCGTATTTGGGTCTTTGTGGGATTTGAACTGATCGAAAAAAATCATCTGAATTTGATGATACGTCAACTGGTTCAAGTTTCTTTTTGGTCTGACGATGTAACTGATTATTATAGCACTTCCTTTTTCCTATGAGTCTACTGGAGGCCCTCTTTGGATGGGGATTGACATAGGATGTCTTAGTTGTTTCATAAGAAGATAAAAAAATTAATTAAAAGGATGATATATGAATAAAAGGAAATAATAATTAAATGAAGATGGAAAGAGTTCAAATGCAATTACCCTTTTGATTATTTGACGCTTTCTGTACTTAATGTTTAGTCATCCTTTTGTAACATGTGCTAAGTGGAACCTTGATAGCAGAGTAGTAAGCCTTCCACTAAGAAGAAAATGTCTTGTTGTCAACATGCATGTCTAAAAGAAAATAGGTGGAATATGATCTTCCTAACAGCATTGCCTTTTTGAAAATTCAGTAATTCCTCTGTTAAAGAAGCTTTAACCTCCAAAGGCTGAGCTCTTTGGGGATGATAAGAAGAAGGGATCGCTTGGGCAAGCCCAAACTGTATAGACATCGCATTAGGCAAATATACTGCCATCCTTAAATCCTCCCCACCTTGAAGCCCAGCAAAGAGCATTTGAGGAGTCAGGAAATCAGACCAAATAGAAATATTTTCCTTTTGAATTGATTTGTCATTAAAAATAATTGGCCTTTTTAACCAGTCAGGATCAATGTGTCGATCGGCGAAAGGGGTTAGATTGAAAGTTTCATCTTTCTCTAATAAGGGGTAAAAAATGTCGGAAAAATGCTTCATTTTTTCATTAGAAGCTTTCATCTTGTCTGGAAACACCAAATTAAGCAAGCGTTGACCAGCAATTGTCGAATCTGTCAAACTCTCTTGACGATTCTTTAGTTCAGATTCAAAGATTGCAGATAACCATAATTGGAAAAACCAAATGGGTCCCATTAACATTGGTAATTATTTTCTTCTCCCTCATAAGGTCAGTGATCCAGTCAAATATAATTGAGCCAAAAATAATTTTGCAACACATAATTTTTTACCCTCGGTTGGCATCGTTGCTAATGGAAGAAAAACAGTCTCAATTTAAATGTTACAAGAGCAGAAGACAATACTACATAACCAATAAAAAAGAAATGCAATATGCTCATTATCTGGAACAAGTTCGTTATCAAATGAAACGTTGATAAGTACAGGAAGAGAGATCAATAGAGTAGTCAAAACTTATTATTGATTTAGTGGTAACCAAGATTTCTTCTCCTGTGGGTGGTAGACCAGTTATAGCAGCAATATCTAGCAATGTTGTGCTGACCATACCATATGCTGTGTGAAAGGTGTAAGTGATCTTGTCCCAGAAATACAACGCACCTCCCACTAATCCCGGGCTGACTGCGTACGTGGCTTTGCTGAGTTGAATCAACTCATATACCAATATGCTTCCAAGTAGGCATATTTTGAGCCTCAATTCTATTCAGCCAATACTGATATCCCTCAACATTCACTTTTGGAGGGTTCCTGAATAACCTGTTGTGAATGTCAAAGTACCCTATGTGAATGGGGTCTTGAAAGGCTATAATTTTTAGCTCATGCAATTCATGTAAAAGCCATACATATATTCCAAATATAAATTATGACAAGATTGTAGTCTCAAGAATCAAAGGGAGGTGGAATATATGGAAATACATATTCATAAATTTGAAAAAAAACAACAACAATGAGCTTTAGTTTTTATACTTTCAAAGCAAGTGCATCAACTCAATGCTAAAAAGAACAAATAATAATGATTATAATAAATAAATAAATAAAGTGTGGAAGCTAAAAATGGGTGACCTAACCTGAGAATAAAAAACTTCAAGTCTTCAACAACTCCGCACTAGCACTCATAGGGAGCCATCAAGGAAAGAGACGTCGAAAGAAGAATAACATTAGATGCTTCAAGAAGTTGAATATGATTCTAAGGAATGATGAATTTAGGATTGTGCTTTGAGGGACCAAATTCTATAGCTCCAAGAAAGAAGAAGAAATTAATGATTTTTAACAATACCTAAATTGCTCTCTCCTCTTTAATTTGGGGATGACGTTTTAAATTGTGGGTATTGTGGCTTGTGGGCCTTGTCCACTTGAAATATATATACACACAGCTACCACTATAGAGAGACAGCGCCATTAAGAGAGGCAACCACGGCATAAAGATTCAAGCTACAATTAGAACTAAACTCTGTTGCAACAGAATAAAACAAAAGGAATCTAACTTCACCAATCTATATTGAACAATATTGAAAGATTATAGTAATTAGAGCTAATATATAACCAAGTTAAACACTAATCCAAACCAGTTAGAACTCTACAATAGTTATAATAGTATTGCTATAGAATTGGTAACTCATGACAGAATTGCTTAACCAAAAACCAAGATTCCAAGAAAGCAAAATTACTTGCTTGACACAACACTAATCCTAACACATCACTAGTCAGGAACTCCAAAACTTATTTCTTTAGCCACTATTGTCTCAATTTCCTATTTTTATCACTTGCTACTATATTTCCCCATCAATAGAAGATCAATTTAGATTGCAATTGTTAACACATATCTCTGAACAAAAATCTTGATATTGGAATTTGAAGTCATTACAAATTTAATATCAAGAAAGTAACCATATAAATTTAAAGAAAATTCTATCTCTAAAATTGTTGTACATTTAAACATGCACTAAAATGTAAGGTAAATTTTTTTCCCTTTCAAAATTTATAATAACAGTAAGTCACTTGAAATGGAAGAAGATAGAATGGAATATCCAAATGAATTAATTTTTTTAAAGATATATGCATAACAAAATCTTAATTAGATGAGAATAATTCATTGACTTATTACTTGCACAGTATTATGTATTCAAGAGAATAATTTTACCTTTGAATTTGAGTTGATGATGCAGCAATGCTGTAACTATAATGGAGTATAGAGACCCAAGTGATTAATAAGTGAAATACCTGGAACAGAGAACAATGTCATCACTATTCACTAAAACAACACTCACTCCCAACCTTGTTCGAATTGAAAACAAGACCCACCTCCACAAGACCTACCCTTCCCACAAATTAACCAAACACCAAATCGTAACAAAGAGTGAAACACTAACGGCCTCAAAAGAGTGAATGGGTTAAAAAAAATTAACCACAGAGATAACAGAGAACCACAAACAACGGTGAAGGAGAGCATGATAAGGGTGAAGAAGAGCACGGTAAGGGTTTTGGGGGAACGAAGAAGAAACACAAATAAGAGAGATCACTAGCAGTGGTACTTTATTTGCGATACGGTGAGGGATTCAGAGAGGTGGAGCAGCGCCAATGGCCCGCAACCAGAGAGAGAGAATGAATAGTCGCTGCGACAACCAATGAAGAGTGGCGATGGTGAGGGTTACGAGATGGAGACGCAGCGCCAGCGCCAGAGACAACAACCACAGAGGAAGAGTGACCGGTGGCTCCAACAATCACGACGAACGCCCATTGCCACAATGATAGAAGAAGTGCGATGATGGAGGAAGTGCAATGAGGGTTTGTTCCCAGGCTTAAGTGTGACATGAGAGAGATTTCAGCTTCAATTTTGGCTAAGTATTTTTTAATTTCTCTTTTTTCACTGAAGTGAACGAGGGAAAATGTGGAGGGAATTAAAATTTATTAAAACTTTTTTCTGGTTCCCAATGTATTATTAAAACTTTTATTATAAACTTTGGTCACGTTTTTTTAAAGTTCCTAAATGATTAAAAGATATGGCTGCATCTAGAAAAAGTTAGCAAAACTTAAAAAACTGGTCACATTTTAAAAACGCGGCCATACCACCCTATAGTCACGTTTATCAAATGTAACCTCAAAAGAGTAGCCAAAAGTTAGAACAATCACCACCCTCGTTAAAACGTGACAACAGGTTCCTTTTCGCTAGATTTTTGAAACGTGGCAGTAGAAAAAGGTGGCCATAGGCCGTTTTTCTTGTAGTGCATGTCTATCAACAAAAACCTTATTACAAATGACTTTCACTATCTTATTTATGGTACCTGAACAACTGGAAACTTAGCAAGCAGGTTACCTTTTTATTCTTATTATAATTGTTTTCTCGAACTGAATGTGGTATTATCATACAAACTTTTTCAATCGAATAACCAACGTAAAGTGCCAAAAACATCTACGTTTTCAAAAAAGTAATATGATGTACCAAATTCTGGATTTTCTGTCAGTAGATGAAGAAGCAACGGTGGAGCACGTAGCAAGACTCAAGGCTTGTGCACAAATGCAAGAACACAAGCAGGGTTCAGGCACCACAAGTCATCGAAAGCCTCAAACCGATATTGCTAACTAGCTCCTCGAAACGTCAACACTGGTAAATCGGGCGTTGAATTACAAGGATGGGGAGTTAGTTGGTCGAACAATATTCGACAATAGTTGGATTTTAATCTATAAATCAACCAAAATAAGTGATCATTATCTTTTTTCCTATATCAGTTGATGTATCTGCGAATCAAAGAATTCATTCTGTCAAGGTTTTAGAGTAAGGTTGCAGTACGGTGAAGTCGCCAGTTGACGCTGAGACTGTTGTGTACTGATCTAAATCTGCTAAGTCCAGTGTAGGAAATGAAGTAAGAGACATTCAACCACAGAGGGGCTTGCCACAGATTTTTTTCATCCCTCCTAGATCATATACATCTGCACACGTCATCGTCGGTGGGAGGTTATCTGACGACCAACACATGGCACGAGAAGATGTTACTACTCCCATGATCCGAAGGTTGCTATTATCAACAGGAAGGACCTTGATGATTACAAATAAGACATTAGCCAAGAGATATCAGAGAAAAACCTGTAACTCAAGATGGAAGTACAAGCATTGCAAATACGTGTTAGACGACTCCAAGCTAGGAACAAGATATTGGAGCGGCTACACAGCACAATAATAAGAATCTAAGTTTCTTTCCAATAGTTAATCTATTTGTATTACCCACACTATGTAAACTCGAATACGTTGCACATTTAGTAAAAATATAGATAGTTGTATAGCCTACAACTAGGGCATTCTTTCTCATATTTAACATTACAATAGTAACATAGGTTCAAAGAGAAGATGACTCAGATTTTTGCATAGGCCACCATAACTCCCCGAGTGAATTGTATCCTTTGTGATGAGAGGTTCCATGAACTAATCGAATCGATAAACACATTGAATGAAATATTCCATAAAACTAGTTATCATCTCTCTCTAAAGGGTGTGATGCAATATGATGTAATTTTTTCCTCCTGCACTGTCGACACCTCTAAAGTCCATGGAGGCAAATGTTCGCACTACAAAAATTTATTAGGATTCCAACGGAATTTCCGTAGAATGTCCGACGAAAATAAAAATATATGATTCGAAGGTGGGAGGTTTTCATCAGATTGTGCGAACCGACAAAATAGAACGAAAATTGGTTGGCGTTAAATGACAGTTTGAAGGCGTGAATGTTACCGTTGAATAGTCTGACGAAAAATCTGACGGAAAGAAAATTAAATGAAAGTGTCATTTTAATAGTTTAGGTCGGATTATATCTGGAAGCTGGTGAACATACCAACGTCATACCTGCCTCTCTAATACCTCCCTCTCTCTCACCAACCACAACCAAACTGCACCAAACACCAAAATCGAACCACCTAACCCTGAAAAAACACTTTCCTCGCCCACATTTTTCGTATTCGAGATGCATTCCCTGAAATCCTAGCCCCCAAAAACCCTAGCCACCCCAAAACCGAAACCCTAGACCCTAGAAACCCCTTTCGTTGTCGCTATCTCTGCTCAACTCCATTCTCTATCTCTCTCTTGCATTGAGGCACCTCTACCACTGGGGGAAAGATGCTGTCGCTGCTAGACACGACGTAGCCTACATCATCACAGCCATAGATAAGTGGACTCCATCATCTCTCTCCCTATTGTTGAATGCCTCACTCTCTCTCAGTCAACCACCGCTGCTGTAACATCTCAAAACAACACACACACACACACACACACACACACACACACACACGTATATAATCAAAAGAAAGGACAAATACCACCTCCTCCACTTCTTCATTTTATTTTGCCAGCTTGTGCCACCACCACCTCCTCCACTTCTTCACCCTTCATTGATAAATCAACTTCATCTTCAAATCATCCTTTACCTCTTTACTAAATAATGCAACTTAAACCCTAAAATTCATGAAAGCCATGCATAAGACACATCAACCTATACATGACAATCCATCTCTTCATTTTTGCTACCTTGAGATACCACCACCTCCTCCACCTCTTCACCCTCCATTGACACATCAATTCCATCTCTAAATCATCATTCACCTCGTCACCAAATAATGCCACTTAAACCATAAAGTTTCATGCAAGCCATGAGACACTTCAATATATACATGGCACAATCAAACCTTAAGTCATGAAGCTCCCTTCCAAACCAACTTCCAAACTATCCTCTATAGATAGACCCCAAATTTCATATTTCATTATCATTATCACATATATGCAACACAATACACCCTTATGACCTTACTTCCCGTCATCTTACATCAAACAACTATTTAAACACAACTACAATACTACTACTTCATCAACCCTAATCACGTTCTTACCCAAACCTTAACTCAAAGCTCATTTAATCATCATATACATCAACATATATATCACCTCTTTACTTCTTACAACACCCTGGATATACCTCTAGCCAATCTCTTGAACACTCAAGAACACCTTTATCTTTAAAAACAATTTTAGGCCATACTTTAAGTGACAAAAACATCACCACCATCACCTACTACTACACTAATATCCCTTGATTTAATAGTTTGTTATACCCTCAACCAAATCAAAGTATTACAAGAACCTACCACATAAATTCTAGTACTCAAAGATTAAGATAAAAATAGAGAAGTTTAAAATGTCTCCTTTAAGGGGGTGATTTATGGTATATATTCATCTTTTTGTGTTTAATGTTTTGAATATATGAAATATTGTAAATGTTACATATAAGATATTTTATTTTGTGTGCAAGAATGTTGCAAATATGTTACATGAGTGGCATTTTATTATGTGATATATTTGAGAATTTTATGTTAATTTTTGAAATGATATATTGCTACTTCAAATAGATCAAATTATAAATGACTTGATTACCTTAGGAATAAACTATTTAATATGTATAATGCATTGCATCATTTACATCCCTATGAAAGAAGGCAGACTTCGTTCTGAATGTTAAACACAAGGCTAGGACCAGGATTGGCTGCCGGTAATGTCGGTTGATTGGCTGAAAATTGACTTGTGAGCTCATGGCCAAGCATATAGGTAGACATGTGTGTGACTATTGCATAACTAATTGGTATTGTATGTTGAATGTGTGTTCTTAACATTAAATTTCATTATGATGATATATGATGTATTTCACTAATCTTTACAGAGAATCTTGTGGTTCGATTCTCACCCCTATGGTGTTTTTTGTATTGGGTTACATAATTGGTTTTACATATCGTGACATTAGTAATCTTCCTTGAGATGTCAGAATATGAAGGGTTTGTCGCTGACCCAACAAATGGAAACTTGTATATATCCGGAAGCTCACATATCCATTTCTACTTCTTACCTCAAAAATTGTTTCAAGAACCCCTTCTGAGCTCTTCATTTGACCCAATGGAGCCATATGATTTCCCTCTCTCAACTTTGCATCCCAACCCACCACCTTCACCGACTCATATTCCTTAATACATACCTTTATCCTATGATTCACCTATTGATCGTTCAATATACAATGATATGTCTTCCATCAACTCCAACCCATACCCGAGACCGCCTGGAAAAGCTCTTGCTTCTTTTGTTCAAGGAGCTTCTCCGACTAGTTCTGAGGAAGACCCCTCTAAAGCTTCTTTTGCACCGTCTGCCAACGCAAATAATTACTAATTTTCTTAATATGATTTTGTTTGTATTCTATATTATAATAATAATTTCTCTTTGAGAACCATGTATTTGTATTAAGTTATTAATGAATGCTTTGCCAATTGCTAATTGAATTGCCCTTAATCAAATCCAAAGCCTTCCACCATAGGTCAACAATTAATTTTTTTAGAATTGAAGTTCCAGTAGCTAGAGAACTTGTGGCGTGTAACACGCTATAAGTGGCGTGTAAAACACCATTACCTTGTCCAAAATTCAACACTTCTAGGGACTAAACAAGGGTGGCGTGTAAAAAGCACTTCAACTAAACAATATGGGCATGTAAAATGCCATGCATGACGTGTAACACGCCATTCATTTCAGCTTATATGACGTGCAAAATGCCACCCTCAAAGTGATTAGTGGCGTGTAAAACACCACTCAATTCGGCAACATGGGCGTGTAACACACCAATGTTGGCATGTAACACGCCATTTATTCTTGTTATACGGCCATGTAGAACGCCACTCTCCAAGTACTTTTGGCGTGCAAAATGCCACCCAATTTTGGGCTACTGGAAGTATTTTCAAATGCCAAGTTTCTTTAATTCTTCTTCCTCTGTTCTTCATTGATCTTCTTCCTTCTTTTCTCTATTAATTCGTCTTTAGTTTTCCTTTCTTTTCTTCTTCTTTCTCTAACTCACAACAATTTAACTAATTAAAGGTTTTGATATTAAAAGAGATGGATTTGCTTGTAAAAGAAGTTGTTTCTTTCTTGAATTGCAAGAAAACTAATGAGAAATCATTCTAGTGATGCTCATGCATCACCTTCATCACTAATTCCCTCTTCATGTTGACGAATACTATCCCCATCCATCATCTCACCATCATGATTACTAACCCCTGTTTTCGCGTCGTCAAGTTCTCTCTCCTCATTCATTGTTTGCACATCTTTACATTCGTCGTTAATCCCTATCTCGTGTTGGGAGCTTGCAACGTACAACGTTTTCAAACTTTCATCTTCAACCATCATCAAAGACTCTTAAACTGCTGACGTTGAGTATGTCCCTTCTTCCATTGTTACAGAGACCAAAGCTTCTCTATCAGGGTGAGATCAGATGTTGTATACTTCGCTGCCGAACTCCTTAACGAAGATCTCGAATTCTCTATTTTCACACTTGATATTTACCCATTCAGTTATTCTTTCCCATTCATAACAATCAATCAAAATTCAAGCCACACTATATGATTTACTTTCTGCTACTCTGTCATCCATCAAGATAACTTTGCGCCAATGCTTGGCTATCTTAATGATTGTCTCCTCACACCATAGATGCACCGGCAGCCATACCATCTCAAGCCAAAGACTCTTCTTGATAAAATCCAAAACACGTCCCAGTGTGGTCTCACCTCATCAAATACCGACAAGAGTAATTGGTCCTCCATAGCCCCATCCCTTATCTCTGGGGAGCTAAACGTTACTAAGCACCTATAAGGACCGACGTCTCTGCATTCGATCACCCCAAGCCCCTTACATTCCTCAAGCAGCAGATTCATTACTTTCCGGAATTCTATTGGTATTATGCTCACACCCATCAAACTCCTACTTAGTCTTTCCATTTGCTCCTCCGACTTAACTACTTCGACCACCTTTCTCTGTTCCTTCACTTTCGTTGCAATCTCTTTTTTGAGTCCCTCCACATTCTCCTCCATCTCCTTTTTCTTTTTCACCTCCACCCATTTCCATACTCTCCTCATTTCCTTCAAGACACCATCTGTTTCACTTTTCTTCTTGTTCTCATAATATTTGTTCTGGGCCGTATTTTCTCTCTTATATTTAGACATGGTGATCTAGAGTATGTTTCCCCTCGAATTTGTCCCGTTCGGTCTGTCTATGGCTCTCCTGGCACCATCGTACTCATTAAATCGTACAAATGGACATGATGCCTTTGCTCTTTGTTTGATCGATACAAATTACCTGTGATGCTCCCATCCCTTCTGAACTCACTGAACAAGTCTCTCATTGCCATCGTTGTTGGTAAGTTATCTACAAAGATTGTTTGTACCACCCTACCTCTAAATCTTTGTCTTTTGTCATACCCATATCCCAACTTTTCCCTCCTTTCACCAGATACAAAACCACCCCCACTCTCCCCCATATAACGTCTTCTGGCATAGCCAGATTCCTCACAGTGTTACCCTCTCTCTACTCTCACTGCTTTCTCGCACCGTGATGCACTATCTAAGACCGATTAGAAAATTCTCATGTTAAAAACACAATTACGTTGTAGTTAGCCCAACCGGTAATTGACAATGATCAAATTTAGTTTCAAAAGACATTTCAAATAAAACCAAACCGAGAGTATTAATCCCGAGTCGTTCTCCCTAGGAATCGAACAAAGGATTGCTATTGGCTATGAGTGAAAAGGTTGTTTGATTGAGTGGTCTAAACTACCAACTAGCAATGGGAACAATTCAATAAGAATTAAATGAAACTAGTAACTAATTAAACTATGAGAAGCTAAGTAATAATCAAGGCAATTAAAAGAGGATTGATTCAAATTCTAAGCAAGATCTTGGTTAGGGTTGAGAGTTAAGCCACAATCTTTGTCACTAACTAAAATCTAAGGCAATATCCAATAGCAAACCAATTAGTTAACCTCTAAGAATTGAGGAATGTCAATTGGCTTTAATTAATCCCAATCACAAGTCCTAATCCACTTACTAATTGAGTTTAGTAAAGGATTAGCATTAATGAAAACAAGATCAATTAATAGAACCCTTAATCACCAACAAATCAACACAATTGTGACTCAAGTGACTAAAACATCTCAACCCAAAACCAAGAATAAAATTCTACTCCATAACTACTTCAAACATTTCATCAAACACTTGGTGTACACAAATTCCAAACATCATAAATTGCAATAATGATAAAAATCCAACAATACCCAATGCAAAATATCAACAACAACAACTCAAATTAACATAAATATGACATAAAAATAAGCATTCATTAACATATATAAAGTGTAATTCCAAGTTCATAATAACTAACTTATATATTCATCAAAATAAAAACACTAACAACAAACTAAGTGAATGTAACTAGAATAAGAGTAGAAATATGTCTCAATAAACGAAATAAATAGAAGATGAAGATTAGAACCTTATATTCTAGAGAGAAGTTGGAGTCTCTCTCTAGAATATGAACTATGTAGCCCAGAAGAGCATAAAGCTAAAACTAATGAGAGAGTGAATGGGTGAGAATGAGTCTTGAGTGTTGTGTTATTGTAGTGTTTTTATGTTGTCCCTTCTTTTTGGTATTCAATTTTGCCTTCAAAAATGTGTATTGGGGGCTAAAAGTGTGTCAAAAATGGTCCCAAAAGGGCTCAACACGTGATTTTTAATGATGAAACACATGACAGGGATGTGTATATAGCACTGGTGTACACATGAAACAGCAAGCTTGCACCTCAGACTGTGTACACATCACTGGTTGTTTATACACCTTGATAGCCTCTAGCACCCCTTGTTTCTTCATGAATTCCTTTACTTTTCTGTGCTATTCTTCATCTTTGCAAGCCATCCTTGCTTCCTAAATCTTAAAGAACTTAAACAAACATATCAAGGCATTGAATGGAAGAAAAAAAATTAATTTAACAATTTTAAAGATCTAAAAAGCATGTTTTGATCAATTAAGCTTAATTAATAGAAAATTCACAAAGGCATGAGTTCACAAAGATTAAGAGCAACATAGGTTGATAATGTAAACCATGTTAAAATATGCATGCAAGGTTTATATGCTTAGATTTTGATGAATGACAACCATTATGGAATTGAGGACAAGCATCGAAGGATTCAAGATATAATTTCGAAAGCAAACAACAACAACAAGATAAACGAAGTCCAAAATCATGAAGACGTTTTAGAGTCTTAGGACTTAGGTAATTATCTTGTCAAGAACCAAAGTTTATTATCTCTCTCACACACACACTATAAAATGTTTTTTAAAGAAAAGCTTTTTACGAAAACTATAGCCGTAAATGTTTTATAACCAAGTTAGTTTAAAACTTAGTACATGTTGTCAATCATGACCTTTGTGCACTAAAGTGATAATAACTTGAACTACAGAACTCCAAATGATACTGTTCTTGTTGCGTTAAAAAGCTAACGTTCGGAGCTTCAGATTGATATATATATATATATGTGTGTGTGTGTGTGTGTGTGTGTGTGTGTGTGTGTGTGTCTTTTGTGAACAGTAAAAATACGTTTTTACGGCCAGTAAATAGTAAATTACTATTCCCATGGCTAGTGAATAGCAAATTATTGTTCCCACGGCTAGTGAACAGTAAATTACTGTTCTCACGGCTAGTGAATAGTGAATTACTATTCATAACGGCTAAATTGCTTGGAATGCTTATAAATAGATGGTTTGAAGCCTCATTTCATACACTTGATCATTTGCAAAGCTTCTTGTTATTATACTTTCATTCTAAATCTATTTCAAAGTGTTTTATGCACTAATTTGAGAGATACACAATTTGGTTCATAGATATTCATTGTAAAATCATACTCTTGTTAGAGATT
>JASCZI010121775.1:0-23322 GCA_036250425.1 Stylosanthes scabra | reverse complement strand
TATATATATATATATATATATATATAGGGGATGTATCTAGTGAGAATGCAATTTTTATTTAAGAACATGAGAATGAATTTATAGCCATTAGATTTAAATTGATGGTTAAGATTAAACTCTTCACTATATGAAGCAATAAATGCATTTATACTATCATTTTAATTAACGCATTCATTCTCTCCCCATCTTTATTGCTTTTTTTCTTTTCTCTATTTTGAAAGCATACATATTTAATTTATAAAATTCTTATTAATTCATAACTTAAAATTAATTTTAAAAAATTTAATATAATATAACAAAACACAGTAAAATAAAGTAGTTTTTTTGGTATTCTATTAAAATAAAATAGTTAATTATATATCGTTTAATTATATATTATTTAAATTATTTAATTACTGTTACTTTTTGTATTAGTCGTACCTGCGATTCAATTTTTCTCTTTAACTATATATATGAGTTTTAATTTTTTATCAATTCATAAACTTAAAATTTAATTATTGTTTCCATTATATATTATTTAATTATTCTTACTATTATGTATTCTAATTAAATTAAAGATACAAATATATAATTAAACCAACGTATGTGTAATGCATAACACTATGTGTAATTAATAATATAATTAAAAATATATAATTAACTACTTTATGCTAACGTGTTTTATTATATTGTATTAATTAAGGGTTTTTTAAGATTAATTTTAAGTTGATAATAAAATAAAAGTTTTACATTGGAAAGACTAGGCTATGGTGACTTTAGCTTCTTAGTTTGGTTTTGTTTTTCTTTTCTTTTTTTTTTAATTTATAGTCACAAAAAAAAAATATATGCTTTCAAAATAGAGAAAGAAAAAAAAACAATAAAGATGGAGAGAGAATGAATGCATTAATTAAAATGATAGTGTGAATACATTTATTGCTTCATATAGTAGAGAGTTTAATCTTAACCATCAATTTAAATCTAATTGTTATAAATATAGTAGAGAGTTATAAATTAATATATATATATATATATATATATATATATATATATATATATATATATATATTAATTTTAGGTTAAATTATTTTATTTATTTCTGTAATTTTTCTAAATTTGTGATTTGATGATTCTTGTACTTTAAAAGTCTACAATTTCATCCCTTATCCAATTATAAAAAGTATTTTTATCTATCTCATAATAAAAAACATATCTCAATATATTTTGTTAAATTAAACTTTTTAGAATGACAATAGTATGATTACAAATTTAAAATTAGTACATAGGTTCAATTAAAATATTTTAAAGTATAGAAACTTAATTATAAATTTAGTAAACTTAAGTAGGAACTAATGGAATAATTTAATTTTTATTAATTACGTGATTATTAACTTAATATATATATATATATATATATATATATGTCAATATCAATATCACATAGATAAGAAACTTGTGCTTTGAATTGACATCGACTTATTATTCCTTTATTTGTTACCTTTATTTCAAACTAATAATAATATTCCTGTGGTTGTAAATTATTAATACTTTAGGGAAGGAGAGGATATAATAAATTCATATATATAGCTAGCTAGTGTCTCGTTTTGATATTAATTACATAAGAGAAAAAAAAGGTGTTCACTTAATCAAATTAAATTAATTATGGTCACATCCTAATACTCCTCCATTATTCGATCTAGCTAGGTCCTTTGTAGAGCAAGTATTATTATATACTCTTCTTTGCATATTTTATATCAAAGCCTATATTGAATGAAACACAAATAGTAGTTGAAAATTAAAGTTATATATGTTTATATGGCTATAATTGGAAATGATTCTTTTATACACCCGACTTTATTTAACCCGTTTAATGTCTTTCTTTTAGGTGATTAGTGATAATTAACAAAAAGCTCCATATGTAAAAATCTAATCAATTAAAGCACCATGTTAATAATACACTAAAACTCATCTACAAAATAAATCAGTTATCTATATAAAATTTAAACAAAAATATAAAATATAGGATTTTTTAAAATAAAATTAGAAATCATCATTTCCTAATGAAAATAAACCAAACGTTATTTAATTCAATGTTAAAAATAAATTAAATAATATAATATTTATGCACAAATATATTACTAACTGAGTTGCCGATTATTTTTTATGTTTTCAGAGTTTTTTTATTAATATAAATACTTATATGGACCAACCTCAAACAATCCATCACAACTAAACAGTTTTACCTATGGAAGAAAAGATAAAACTCATGACTCCAGTAAAAATATTAGGGTGGATTTGAAAATTTGTTGAAATTCAATTTAATTAGAAAAATATATATGTAATGCGAAATGCATTACACATAATAATGTGCCACCAACCATATATGCCAAATCATTTTCTCTATAATAATTGTCTGTAATGAAATCACAAAAACTTTGACAAATGTAATTCATGCATTTACACATAGGTTATAAACCCAACACATATACACCATAGTGTTCATTAGGTGTTACTTTTATATATATATATATAAACATTAGTACAACACTTGAAACAAGATACAAAATTTTAAATTCTATATCTCTAACCTCTAATTAACCTAGGATAGCGTCATTTATACTACCTACATGTATAATTTAACTTATTTTTAGTATATATTTTATATTTCAATATGTATTATATATCAATTATTAATTTTAATGACTGATGTTGATTTTATATATATATATATATTGTTTGTCCTCTAAACCAAAAACTCTTCCGTCTTCACCTTATTTGTAACGTTATTAGGGTTATTACGTATTCCTTCATTTGCTTTCACCTTCCATATAGAAAAGAGACCTAGGGTTCGGAAGTGGCATGCCCCCCACCTACAACTACTCTCCAGTCAAGTGCGTGTGTGACACGCTCCAATGAGAACCGTTGAATGTGCAATCTCCATGAATCACCTTTCCTAAGCCTTGGTGGACACGATAGGCATAAAATCAAGAAACGGAGAAACACCCCCAAAAAGTAGAGCGTCAAACCCACGCGCTCATCTAATTTTGGGTTGGATTTCCTCCTTATTTACTTATTGCTAATTAATGAATAAATTACATTTCACAAAAATATAAACATACAAAAATCTAATACATTTAAGAATAAATGTAGGTGTTCATGCATTTATATATTTATTTATATATTTTTACATTAATAAATTTATATATCAAATAAATAAATAATGAAGTCTAACATAATAATTTTGAGTATATATAAAAATAATGAGATTTAATACATAAAATTTAAGTCACAATGAAAAAAATAATATTTGTTTTTGATTGAATTGATGCGTGGATGCATGTACATATAGTTTTTTTGTATATTTAATATTACTAAAATTTTAAAATATTAATTTTAATAAATATCTATAAAACGATTATTAATACTTTTATTTGTTATTCCCCACGAATAAGAATTATGGTGTCGTATGTATTCTAATAAAAATAATAATAGCTAGCTAATGATGAATTGATAATTATATTATTTTTATATACATGTAACATTTATTTCGTGTTTTCTAAAAATCTATATAAAATATTTATATTTCAACTATAAACCAATATAAATAATTATCCATCTTTAATTTTTAAATATATCTACTTTTGTATTATTCAATTCAATCCATAACTTACCTTTGAAAAAAACATTATATTGAGTCATTCTTTTCTATTATTAAACATAAGAAAATATTTTTATCAATTAAATAATATGGTATATGGCTATATGAAATGAATCTACAATTTAATCTTATTTCTAATTTTTTTACAGAAAAATATTCTTTTACTATACATACAAATAAAATACATCTTTATAAATTAACCAATAAAAATATAATTTAACAAATTAAAAAATAATTAAAAATCTAATAATGTATTCAGATTTTCTAAAATGAAAAATTAAAAAATAATAAAATAAAAAATATTAATTACCATTAAATTTATAACTTCTATATATGGCATGCTAACTTAATTTAAAAATAATTAATTCTTTATTCTATCAATTTTATGGATGCAGTGATAATATTACATTTCCGTTTAGGTTTCCCTGCCATCATCATCATCCAACAAACAATTATGAATGGCAACTGACAGGAGCCTCATTTTTCTCGCCACGTGGTGTTCTCTGAATGGCTGATTTCTTGTCTCACCTCTCACACCAACTCTCTCTTTCTCTCTCTACATTTACAATTCTTAATTTCTTTTGTGCCTGTTTAGGAAGGAATGCATCATATGACACGATATTACATCTTCTTTTCTTTTTTCCTTTTAATCTCTAAATAAATAAATTAAAAAATAAAAAACAAAAAATTAAAATCAATTACAACAACAACAAAACGCAAACGCAAATAACAAGATAAAAATTCTCTCTCTCTCTCTCAAACCCTTTCTCTCACTAGGGTTTCTGTGTGAATTTTCGCACCCAAATTCTGCTTCTTCAGCTGCGAATCCAATCCTCAAACTTCATTCTAACCATTCTCCTTCCAATTCTCTATCATTTCTTCGAGAAGCCGTGGAGTATCGATGCTCCAAGCTAGGGGACAACAATCGCGTGCGCTCCTCCACCGGTGAGTCTCCGTGCTCCTTCACCTTCAATTCCTCGTCTTATTATTTTCCTCTCTAACTCTCCTTCGTAGCTCGCTCTTCTAACTTTTGATCTGAACCATTGTTTCGATTATTCTATAGAGATCTTCTTTTTTTTATTCCGTTTTTTTTTCTCTTGAGATATTTAGGTATCGCTGTACTGTTTACGGTGGGTGTGTGTCCACTTCAGCTTTTTCCTTTGAGTTATTTTATTTTATTATATTTTTATTTATATTTGTTTATGTTTTCTCTTATCAGAGTTTTTATTCCTTTGTTGCATTAATTATTTCTTATGGTGATTATTTAATAATAAAAAAAAAACTTAGCTAGCTTCGCTGATTACGTTGTAATTTGAGATTGGTTAATTAAATATGTCTTAGTGAGACGTGAATTTATTTAGTTATGTAATCACATTATTGAACCCTAATATTTGGGTGTTCTTGTTACTTCGTGTTCTTTCTTCTATGTGTTGCTTTGACTTCTTTTCTTAGGACGTTTATTTTTTCTTACGTGGGTTTTTCACATGTCATTAATTTGTGGAATCCAGCTCCTATGTACACGGAAGAGATCTGCTTAATAGATTGATAAAATGATAAAGGGAGGGTTAATTATTTTTAAATTAAACTAATAAGACTCGTATGTATTATAAATTTAATGGTGATATGATTAACTTTATTCTACTCCAAAGAATTTTTTTTATTCTAAAGGTGATGAATTTCGTAATGGAAATTACATAAACCCTAGTGTTTAGTTGATATTTCTAGGTATATTTATGTATCCGTTTTCGGGATAATTATATATGGGAAAGTGGCTAATTTTATTCTTAATTAGGGTTTTAATTCAAACATGTTATTATTAACATTGGACATCTACGTGGTTGGATTTATTGAGTGTAAAACTAGGGTTTATGTACTTTCATAATGCTGGAGGTTATTATTTTATGTGATTAATCACTGTGTGTCGAGGTTTAATTTTACTCTAGCTTTAATTTTTACCTTGTTTAGCTTGTCTTTCCTTTTTAATTTCTTAGCAGCTTTGAAAAAAACCCTAATTGGATAGTAAGAATTTTTTGCTTATGAAGTATGCACAATTATATAAATCTCTCACGAGCTTCTAATCGATGGAAAACTCAATTGATTATTGGAACCCTTAATTTGTATTCTACATTTCATTATTTGATCCTTCGTGAATAGTGAAAATCATAGTTGTGCTTATAGCTCAAGTTGTTTGTTGTGAGTGCAGACATACACAGTTAATTGTGGAGCATAATTTTGAACGTGATTCTAACTATATACTCTCATCAAGCTCATGGAGAGTAATTTTGTTAGAGTAAATTCAATCAGTATAGATCTTCCCATAGGCGGCGGCGCCGCTAATAAGGCATGCGAACATTTCACTATCCGGTAATCCTTCTTCCCCATTTTTATACTACATTTCTGATATGGCCATTAAGTTTGATAGTTTGCATTAGGTGCTAGGTTCAAGTGTCATTGTTGCTGAGTTTTTATATCAGATTATACTTGCTGAGACTATGTATCTTTGTCTGAGCTTATGCTTTTAACAATATTTTATTTCAAACATTTCTGATGGTATTAGCTTGTGTGTGGAGCGGATCAATCAATTTATATATCAGCTTTCATTTAGTGTATGGTTTCGTATTGTTGATGTCTGCAGACTGCAGTTGATGTAAATCATTCTTATAAGATACAGTGTTATGATGTATGTGTGTTCATTAGAGGACAATATAATTAATGATCTTGAATTCTAGTAACTTGAAGTTAAAAGCCAATTAATCAAGAAGAGGAAGTATAGGGTGATAATAAAGAATCATATGCAACATCAACTATGGCGGCATTGTAAAATTAACATAGTTTCTAGTATAAATTATAAAACTATGATTCATGTTATAAGGATTTTGAAATTCATGATTCTCACGTATAGAAATAGGTAGACTTACTAACTTTGATACATGAGTAAGTGTTAATATGGAGAGTTTACTTTGTCTATTCCTTTGCCCTCTTTTATTTTTTTCTTCTATTGTTTTAATTGATAGTAAGTGAAGAAGAAGGACTTCATAGGCACAGGAGGAAGAGAGGACTAAATGCTGGTTTGTTTTATTATCTAATTAAATATTTATTAGACCAATAAAATAAGAAACAACCCAATTGAGATTATGAAGAACTAGTATAGTTATTGGGAAGAACATTAATATATTTCATTTTGGATCATGTGTATGTGTATATTATGAAATCTGGAATCCTTACACATCCTTTTTTGTTTATTCATCAGTGGTTATGTATCGGATATAAGAAAGAAAGATTGGAGAAAATGTTGGCCGTTTCGAATGGATGAGTCTGATGACAACCCACTGCCACTTCCATCACTTGAAGCCCCGAAATTTCGATGGTGGGGCTGTGAAAATTGTCAACAAGCAATTGCTAATGAAGTCAATCATGGAAATGATCAACCAGATGTAAGTCACAGGAACGGAGGCGTATCTGATTGTAACTGCAGTAATGCAGTTTTCAATTCTTGTACTCAGGAATCTCCAGTGGCTAGTGCTGCCACTCCAGTGAATGCAGAGTTCGATCTTAATATCCCTATTGATCTGACTGGTGACACTGATGAGTTATCAGTTAGAAATGAGATAGAAAATAATAATGCAGAAATTGTACAGAACAGAATAACAGGTAAGTTCAAGCTCAGTTATATAGGAGTTTATTGTTTCATTTCCTACTTTCTGTATATTGATTTTCTCTGTTTTGTTCAGATCATAATATTGGTTCGGTGATTAATCTCAATCATCAATTATCAAGTGTTACACTTCCAGAAGTTCCTCCAGATCACATGGAAGAATGCCATATAAATAAAATAGGTATGTTAAACTGAGTACACTTTATAAATTTAGGCTGCAGTAACATATATGGTACTGAGAAGTTTGTGCGTATCACAGTAAAGAGTGTTCTGATTGCTTCATTGTTTTTTGTTTCTAAATACTGAAACAGCTAGTGAAGCTAATGTGGAGAAGAGCTCTTCTGATATTAATGAAGGGACACCTACTTCTGAAGAAAACCAAGGCCACAGTGGTTTAAGACAATCTGCTTCAATTTTGAGGGAATGTACATTAGCTGTTGGAGATAATGTCAATGATCATGCAACTGAACATCTTTCACCAGTGGCTGATAGCAATCATGATGTGCCTGTGGAAAATGAAGACGAAATTTTCAGAAATCGTCAAGATCGTGATGTAGAAAGGTCAACCAGTTTAACTCGTAAGAGACCTAGAAAGATGCGCTTGCTGAAGGACTTATTAAATGAAAATGGGGAGTCAAAGACCAATAAAAGCACCGCAAATGGATTATTATCTCATTGCCCTCTTAATCAGTCTGCAACTTCAGATACACCATCAATTTCCCCAGAAAAGGTGCATGCTCCAGTGGATTCGACTTTGACCAACAGGGCTCGCGGTAGAAAGCGAAAGTTTGTTGTGGATGAAGAGTCAAGATCCACAGATATGTGCTCCCAGATGGTAGATAGCGAAATTCAAAACCCAAGGGGAGTTTCTAGAACAGATAACACTGCAGAAAAAAGGCACAAAGCAGTTGAACATGTTGACAAACACTTGATTTCTAGGTCACAAGAAGGACAATGGAGAGAGAGTGGGAGCACGGTGGATTTCACAAATAAGGAAAATGACAAGCTATCTGAAGATTCATTTGCACGTACAGCAACAAAAAATATGTCAAGTAGGGTTGAACACGTTGCAGTTCCATGGACAAAATGTACATCAAATGGAGAAGAACTCAGTGAGGAAAGGCATCTTCCCTTAAAAGGCTTTCCATTAGAACAGATTTTTAACAAGCAAAATATGAGTCAAAGGGAAATTCAGCTTCCTGTCTTCACGCCCTTCCAAGAGGGTACTTCAAGAGCTCGGCATAGAAGTATGGACCGCAAAACCAATTATTTTGGAACTCGAAAAAATCATTCCATTGATGTGTCAAATGCAATTCCTAAAAGAGGAAAAGAAGTATATGTTGAAGTAAGTAGTTTTAAACTTCCACTTTTGTTTCCCTCCTCCCCTCCATATATATATATATATATTAGATAAAAGGCCAAGGTAGGCTCTTCCTATTGCTTTGCTGATTCATGATAACTCATTAAGTTGAGATGAATTGACTTCCATGGCCTTAAAAAGATGTTATATCTTTATATTTCCATTTGTTAAGAACTTTTGTGATTAGATCATTTAGTTGTTTCCACAAGATACAACCAGCCCTGCCAAAAACTTATTTTTTGAACCTTTTCCATGTGAGCTCTATTTGATTCTTTAACTAGAAATATTTAAATAACATCATGTGAAACTGATTTGTAACTTGATCAGATTCTTTAATCTAATAGAAACTAGTTCTGTTAACCATCAAATATTCATGTATGTTGTAGTTTATTGACATTCTCTTATTGATGTCCAGTTGGAATTCTTCAGTTTATTTCTTTGCAACGAACTTTAACTGCCAAATTAATATCTTAAATGTGTAAATTTTCTTCGCATGAATGCTTGTTCTTTAAAATCAACTTTTCGTAGAAACCATGTTTCCAAGATAACAACCCCCTTTTTTTTTTCAGGGAACCAATTGGACCAGAAACAATAACAAAATGATTGAAGTCGTTGATCTAGATAATAGTCTAGAAAGATGCAATGATTTGACAGAAGACGACTCTGACAATGGGTCAGAAGATGATATCCCAATGGAAGTTGTAGAGATCTTGGCAAGGAATCAATACGAGAGGTCTCTACCTGATGTGGAAAATTTAAGCTGCCAACGGGAAATGTCTGACCAGAGGGAAAAGGATCAGGTAAGTGATGTGAGAATTGGAATTAATAGAAGACAAGGAAATGCATTCCCTGGAAAAGAAAATTCAAGTAACTTCTTTTCTTCACTCAAGGCTAACCAATTTGGAATTGCTGATTCAAGCACACTCCATCCGTCCTCGTTTGGGTTGGAAGTTCCACAAACAGAACATATGTCATCAAATTGGTCCCATTATTCACCAATGAAAGGCCAGAACAATGCATCCAAAAGAAATGTTTCTCAGCCTACAAGTAGCAACTTAGACTTCATTTCACTTCGATCTGGGTTGACACAAAGGCAGAACAGGAGAAGGGATATTATTGATCTTAACTACCCAAGTTCTCATTATACTGATCGAGAGAAGCATCCTACAAATACTGATTCTGGAAACATGAGCAGCATGAATACCGAACGCACAATTGCTGGAAGAAGTAATGAGACGGAACATGATCGATACCAGAGTGAATCTCGTGATATGCGTTCCAACGAAGCAATACATGCGCTTCATTTACTTAGCTTAACGGGTGCAGGCAGGGAGATAGACACATCTTCTACTGCAGGTAGAAGTCCTAAAATGGTTAGGAGACCCTCTAATCCTGGTACATGCAGTGCAAACTTGGAGAGAAAGATACATGGTTCCCCACAAAGGCAGATTTCTGAGTATTTCCACAGCGTTAATTTATCAGATAAATCACAAAACCGCCTTGACTCTCCATTCCTTGCCACTTCATCAGATCAGCATGGTCGGAAATTGAGAAATCCTGATTTTAGGGATCAAAATTTACCAAGGCATGGAAATGGAATTACCATGAGTACCTCCAATATAGCCATGCAAAATGGAGATAGTCTGCAACTCAGGGGGCCCAATCTTGAAAGGGAAACTCCGGATCAACTTAGATCGAATGTTTCAGAGCCCTCACAGAGTATCTCTGTAAGCACAATTGTGGTTAACAGAAACCCAGCAGAGTTCACCGTGCTAGAAGATGGTAATCCATACATGATCAATGGGGAAGATCTGAAATTCGAGGATAGCCCACCAAAAGGAAGGCGCGGCTTACCAGCCGCTCGTGGACGCAACCAAATGAGAACTCAAAGGTTCCAAAATGAAAGACATTGAAATCAATAAAATGTTGTGCATAGTTAGGCTACAGCTTTTGCTTGATACCTTCATGTTGAAATTATTAGCTTATACTTTCTTTATTTTGCTTTAGTTATATATAATAATTATTATATATATGAATAATTATGTAGCGGATTTGTGCAGGAACATGAGACTTAAATTGCATTTTTTTTAAAAAAAAATTTCAATGAAGAAACTTATCTTTGAATTGCAAAACTGAATTTCCTTATCATTATGAGGAGCTGGCCAGGGGCCATGTACAAATTTGATCCAATTCTAAAACCAAGCGGGATTTAGCAGAAAACTCTGTTCCTTTTATCCGTAAGTCCAAGTGAATCAAATAAGATAACAACAACAGGAAATAACAAAAATGAACAAAGGGTGTATTGAAGAGACAAAAAAGTGTGTGTGCATGCATTGCATTGCAGCGAAAATAATAAGGCCGCATTTGTTAACTTGGGACTGGAAAAATGTTATTAATCAGAGGAGTTATTATTTACAGCAACATATAATATAAAACCAAATTTGGTACAATTTAGCCAATCACACAAATTTTATTTTATGAAAATGCCAAAAGAAAAAGTCATCAAGTCTTAAAAACGACAAGGAAAGACGGTACAACCCTAGCTTATTGTTGATTGTTGAATACATATAGGCTATAGCCTAGAACAAAGCCAAAGAACACCAATGCAGTTCCATCATAGATACAAAAATCAAAAGGATTTTATTTTCTCTGAGGCATTTATTCAAACACCTTGAATGCACTCTAAAAAGCATACCAGAGAACTTTCATCTAACAAGTTATACTGATCAAAAGATTTGGAGTCATCATCAAACACAAGATATGCATTCATTCAGATAGCATTTTAAAAGTCTCATTTAAAACAACTCCTCTCCATATGACGATGATTTTATTCTTTATGTGAGTTGTTGTTTTCAAATCAACATGTTAAATGTTCTCTTAAACTATATGCTAATCTATTCCATTGCATACAAGTCCAAAAACTTAATTGATAAGCATTCATAATTTACTTGCTTTAGGAAAAAATCTCCTAACATGATTCAAACCTCTTCTCGTGCTAGCTCTTTACCACCTTCAATATATTCTAGATTCAAAGGTTCTTTGGAATTCATTACCTACCATACCCTAATCTATTTGTGTTATGTTTATCCGAAAATTATTCATCGAGAAAGGGACAAACAGGTCTATAACTTTTAACTCGAAGACAAATAAGTTTTTAACTGATTCAAAATTCAAAGACATCTTTCATTTTTTTTTATTCCCATGGTATTGCTAAATCCAAAAAGTTAAGAAATAATTTGTCACAATTATGGACTCTATTTAAAAATTAGTTGTTGTCCAATGAGTTGTTATATAATTAGGGAACTAACTACTAGATTAATTTCTAAAACCAAGATATCTAAAGGCTGTTTATTTGGGTGAGTTTTTTGAAAGAAAAAAAATTTGGAGTGATCTTTGTTTTAAAGATCTTTTGCAAAAGTAAAAGTAATTTTGTGTTTGGATATCTCATATAATAATATCTTTTTATTTGTCAATTGTATTTGGGTACAATAATATAAAAGATTCTTTTTTATTATTTATTATGTTAAAACATTTTTTTTCAAAAAAAAAATCTTTTGAAAAAAGATGTATAAAACATCTTTTGGAAAAAGATGTTTTTTTTTTTTTTATTTTGCTAGTGTTTTTACTTTTACTATTAAAAATTACCCAAACACGCTAAAAAATATAAAAAGATTCTTTTGTCAGAAAATATATGTTTTTAGCCAAATAATAATATTCAAACAAGTTCCTTGCGAGAGAACTATTTATCTTGCATATTTTGGACAAAAAGGACTAAATTTTTTCTCCTTTTAGAAGTTGAAGGATATTTTTATATTTTTAATTAGTAAACAATTTATTTATCTTTGAATAAAAAAAATAAAAAAACTTGTTTATATAAATAAAGATTTGGTGAAAATTATATTTTGAATAATTTAATTTTAATACACGTGTAAAAGAGTTTAACAGAGTTTTAATTTACATAGATAAACCAATCACGTATTATCACATTAGCAAAAATAATTAATTTTAATACTCACTATTTTTAAAGTCATCTAAATACATGAATCTTGTTGGATTACAATGTAAAACTCATCGAAGTTAAACTCATAATAACAATAATAATAATAAATAAATTCACCATTAAGCTTTAAGTAAGAATTAATTATTTCTCCATTCTTAATATAATTATCCTATACCGAGAATGGTAGAGAAGAATTATTTGAAAATCTACAAACCCTAGCATCCTTATAGACAAGTCCCTGGCTACAATAATAGTTATTTTGTGGACTACAATGTCTATGTTCACTACATATGCATAACCCTTCAAGAGCACACCCATCACTTTTCTCTGATTCCTTCCCAAACAATATCTCATCAGACCAATTACTAGAGAACACATTCTGTGGATCCAATTGCTTCTTTGCTCCAATAAACTTGTTGTAATTTGGGTACTTCTTATCCACTCCCAAGAATGCAATGATCCTGTTCTTAGCCCAATGTGGCTTAGCCCCATACTTAAAAAACGCCATTTGTTCCAATTCTTCCAAAATATCTTGGTTTAATCTTGGAGTTAATGCATCATTTGCTCTGTAATAGTTGAAATCAATGACTATAGAGTCTTGAGATTGACCTAAATATGCATCTGAAGCTTTGATATAACGTATGAGAATACCGTTATAGTTGTCCACCCCACAAAAATATTCAGGGTTTTGGTCTCTGAGTTTTTTCACGTCTAAGATGAAGTTGCGGAAAATCGAGGCCGGAAAGATTGCTGTGGACTCATAGAAGAACAAGCCTTTGATTCTTGGATCCCAAGCACATGATGAAAGTATTGATGATGAGGTTAAGCAAGAACCTGAGGTTTGCATTTTGTTTTGGTGACCAATTACTGGGTAACCGGTGAAAATAATGCCATTGTTTTTTAAACCATTCGCTGTAGCTTTCTTGAATGCTATTGTTCCTTCTGCAGTTACGCATTTTCCACGCATGTTTTTCGATTTTTCAAACATAGTTTCTGCACATCATCATAGACGTTAGAATTATAATCATATATGTCTCGTCTTATCGGCCTAAGCTTTTAAGAAAAGTGATTTCATAACATGGTATACCAAAACTTGTGTGACCTAAAAGTCTAGAGTGTAATAGTTATTAACTCTAAAAGAAAATAATTTTAGTACAAGGTAAACAAAGAGAGAAGAAAAACCTACACATAGTTCATACAATTATCTGGAAAGAGGCTTTTTATGATGTACCTAATTACCAATTTCATATATGAACTCATGTTCATTGAATGACTATCATGAAGATATCCCAAACATGCATGCATGCAAATCAAAATTTCATATGTTTAAGAAAGCTTAAGGAGACATGTTGGTAAGTTTCTAATCATATGTTAAAAAACACATACACACAGAAAAAATAAAAAAAAAAAACTTAAATGTTAGATATATATAATTAACTTTTTGTAAAGTTGTTTATTAATAACTATCAAATAATTTAATATGTTTTATTAAATTGTTATCTAACAATCTTAAACTATCAATTTCATTTAAAGTCAACTACACCTGAGTTTTTATCTTAATTTTAATGAGAAATGATATATTACACACTTATAATTATAAATTTTTGTTAAAATCCACACAATTTTTTTAAGTTCAAGAGACCCAGTTAAAATATTGCAAAGTTTAGTAGATAAACTAAAAATTAACCCATTGCATTTGCTTTCTGATTTTTTATTTATTTTTTGCAAAATTAGAACATATGTAGAAGAGTGGTTGAAGAGATCATTTGTTAATTATCATTAATGTTAATTACCTGTAGCTCTAACTGCTTCGGAAACCAAAGTTGAAGTAGCTTGAAATCCAATGAAGTCAAAGACTGCATTACCGGAAGTATTTAAAGGAACTCTTGAATCATATCTATAAACAGCAGTGTGTTGTGATGGATACCAAGTTATGTCTGCAAACTCATATTTCTTTGCATGCTCTCCGTACAAATCTTCAAGTCCTACATCGGACGTGAAGTTGTAGGTTATGCTTCTTTTGAAACTTGGTTCAATTCTTAAATTTACCTACAGTTTAATAATAACATTGCTAGTTAATCATAATTTATTAAGGATAAATACAAAATTAAATATGTACCAGGCATAAATTTTCAATCATATATATTAATTATATAAACATTATAAATGAATAATACATGTTGAAATTGGAATGAGCACAAAAGAAATTGGAATGACCACATATTTATTATAATCAAAATGCAAAAATAGTGTTGGATGATGCATTTTTAATTTCTATCGAATCCGAATAAACATATGATCCAATTAACCTCCTAATATTGACTAATAATTTAGTGACTGCCTTTTAATTTATTATTCATAGAACAGTAATGTCTTTTTCATAAAATGATAAAGCGTACTATTTTAATACTTAACATTTAAGTCAAGTGTCAATTTCATCCTTAACATTTCTGTATCTAGATCTTCTAATATTAAAAGACAAGTTTCGGCTAACTTTGATTCTAAGATTAGACCCCAAACATTTTTCTAGACAACCGTATAAAGGCTTTTAATGTGTATATATACACAATAAATAATAATCGATAGAAATATAGAACTCAATAATGTACATTGAATTTGACTAATGTTCTATATTTAATCCCAACTCCCAAGTAATACTACCTCAAGGAATAATTCATAATCGCAAACGAGCATTTGCTCATTTCTCAAAAAAAAGTCTGAATTTAAACTCTCTTTCTTTATTATTTTTGGTAAAAAAAAAAAAATTCATAATCAATGCATTAAATTTATATGATTAAATTTGATGTACTGGAAGACAAGACATTGTTAAGAGAATCAAGGAGGATGGATGTCTGTCCTATTCTATGATAAAAAAGATTATATTATTGTACTTTCGAGACGCATCAAACTATTATTCACACTTGAGGTGGCCCGCATCATGATGTGCTCGTGTATATTCATTGTTCCTTTTCACATTTTTGTAATCACAATTCACAAAATGGATAGATCTAGATGAAACATGGTCGTATATATTATGATTATTATTTTAGTAAACCTTTTAAATATTTCATTTTACTAAGTATATAAATTTTTTTAAAAGATTAAAATTTATGTTTTTATATAAAAATGTAATTATTAACTTTAACAGACATATATTAATTAATTTTCTAAAATTTTAATACTATATCAATTAGATGTACTGACCAAAATTACTAATTAATATAAATAAAAAATTGTTCACCTTGAATATATATATGTGAAAGAAATAACATCGTCCAGGACACGACCCAAAAAAATAAAATAAAATAACATCAAATTTGTATGAAGGCACGCTCTTCTCTTTTTCTTTTTTTTTTTTTAAATGTTTCATCAATTTCAAGTTGAACAAAAAATTATATATTTGAATAAGTGCATTAAATTCTAAATATTTTACCCAATTATAATTTGGGCACATAGTTAACATATTAAACGATAAAAATATTAATTGACTAATATTTTTCTTATATTATATTATACTTTATATTTAAACTAATATTAAGTTAAAAAAAACCTAATATTAACCAACAAACTCTAATAACTTTTATTTGCTAATAAAAAATGTTGACTTACTAGAATCATATCTAACCATCAATACTATTAATTTAGACTTATCTTGCATGGCAAAACATAATAAATTACACACTAACCTTGGAGATAGCACCCAAGACACCTAGTGATAGTTTGGCAGCCTTGAACAACGGATCATATGCTTCCATCCTCAAAATCTTGGCATAGCCTTCAGATTGAGAAGCAGGGACAACAATGCTAAGACCCACAACATGATCATGAACAGCACCACCTTTCCCCCACCATGAACTCCCATGTGCCCCTGTGCTTATAAGTCCTCCAATTGTAACACCTGAATGAAGGAAACACATAAGAAAAGTTATATCATGCTTCATGAATTTACTCTTTCAATTAATTTTTAAAAAGAAAATAAAATATTCCTTAAGCCATTTTCCGGTTTTCCCTGTCTTGTTTAATTTAAATAGTTGATTGAGTTATTTTTATAGTAATGGTTTAAGTTATTATGGGATCAAATAGTTAATTTTTTTGTTTCACCTGAGACTCGAACTCAAAATCCCTTATAATGAAAGGAGAAATGCCATATGAATTATGGTTTATGGTTCATCAACATATAATATTTTAATCTTAAAAAACATGTTACTTAATAAAATAACCCTAAAAATATCCACATATTTTGTCAATAATTAATTTATCCAGTCAACAATTAAATATTTTTAAAATTACTCATCTACCCTCACATTTATTTTTCTCTATTATCATCACCATCACCCCATCCCTATCCCATTCTTCTGCTCCATCCCAAAATGGGAAGCATGATAATGAATTGCAGAAATTACACCAGCATCAACACCGTCACTAATGGTATCACGGATCCGACCAACTCTCAGAACAGAAAATTGGGTACATTCTGAGAAATAAATTTAGAAATTTGCTTAATAAATAAATAATTTAACAGATATAGAATTTGTGGGTAGATTAGTAATTTCATATGAAACGCCAAAGATAATCTAGTATTTAGTTTGTTATGAACATTTTAATCGTTGATTAAATAAATGGAAAATGATAGGGGAACATTTTTAGTGTAAAAATAGGATAAATTGATTAGCGTTGAATAAATAGGACAAAAATAAGGAAACCAAAAAAAGAAAGGACAAAAATAAAGAAAAAAATAGTAATAATCTAAAATTTCTCTAAATAAATTAATCACTGATTAAATGTTTGATCATTTTGTCATAGGGAATCTACTTTTTGAGGATAATTTAGTTGTTAGAATCAAACTACCAATATATTGTTTTTAAAGGCGTATGAAATAAACAAAAATACTTTTAATATTATTAAAGATAAACATAATATTTAATTAAAAATATTTTTATTATTAGTAAAAGTTTAAATATTATGTATCATTGAATTACGTTTGATTTATTAACCGATCAATCTAACTGGAATTGGAAATAATATTGATTAATAAAATATTTCGATAACTAATTTTAATAACCCGATTTCTTTTTCGGATATTTTTTTTGTTGTTGACTCTTTTCGGATCAATTTGAATATTATTATTATTATTATTGAAGAAAATGGGTATTATGATACCTTCCCAGTAAGGCGAGGCCACCAAACTGAACCCAGCGGCTTCAACGGCGTCAATCAACTGGCGAAGGCCAACGCCGGCGACAACGGTTACAACGGAATTCGCAGCATCGATTTGTATCTGACGGTTATAACGCTCCGTACTGATAAAGAAACTGCTTTGGGCAGCTCGGTCAGCAGGGCAGGCGAGCTTGGGGATGGTATGAGAGAATCTGGTGACGACCTTCGCCTTCAGATTGTTTTTGACTGCAAAGGAGACGGCTGCAAGAAGCTCTTCTTCCGTTGTTGGGTAGGTTGCGTTGAGGGCATAACAGTCTTTTCGGTCACCCCATTTTCCGTAGGAGTTGTGGAGAGTACAGAGTGTTTGGTTGCATTGCAGTGGGGATTCTGGGCTCCGACCCTCAATGCTTTGGATCATGTGATTGGTTACAGCAAGAAGCCACCAAATCCCAAAGGTAAAGCTAAAGCTACAGCTATCCATTTTGTTTATCATGATTGGAGTTGGAGGCATGCTTTAATTTCCCTGAGTGATATATATATAGGAATGGAAGCGTGATTTTATTTAATGGTTTGGGAAATACTCAAAAGTGAATAATACAATCTGGATTTTATTACAAATACGTAAATGATAATATTTATATTATAAAATAATTTGTTATATCTATATTAATTTATATCCATATTGAATAATTTTTTTAATTATATCTATATTGAATAATTTTTTTAATTTTAATCGCTACAGACACTTTGTTAGTGAAATAGAGTCCTTTTTTATTTTACATTAATCAATAAAAATTTGATAATTGATTAAGTGCTGATAATAAAATTTTAATTATGCTGATCATATAATATTCATTTATTTTTTTTTATCTGTAAAATCGTATTAATTTTTTTTTCTCTATTTGTCTAAGATCGTATTAGTTTGGTGACAACTATTGTTGCTACACCCTACTGTACACTTACATTTTCTTCCATTCAATTCATCCATATGGTTTTTTAGTATTTTAAAATGTTATCTTATTGATGTATTTTAATTTTACACGTTTGATTTTGTTACGTTGCGTATAGATATTTTTATTAGAATAATTATTAAATATATATTATATTAATTGTATAAATATTCTTGAATGGTTTTAAAAAAATCATATAAATATATACGCGAAATTCATATAAAATTTACATAAATTGACATGGTATAAATAGTATAATTAAAAATAGAGGAATTAAATGTGAATGAAATAAGAAACAAATTAATTATATTATTCCTTAGATGAATGCATAAGAAAGAACTAGTTAGAAAATTCCGATCAGAACGCACCAAGTCATTAAGTTTACCTATTCAATCTCTATATATATCAGTATTTTTTTTTTGGACATGATATACATCAGTGATTTCGTTCTTGTTATATTTCGATGTTCTTTTTTGGTGTCTGATATATTTACGTATTTGGCTTAAATACGCTATTTGATTATTCCTATAAATAAATGGGAATTGCTTCGGTACTATAGTAAATGTATATGTATCGATACACTGAATACATGGATAAATAAGATTTCGCCATGTGGATTCTATTATCCCTATCAACATTTAATTTAAAAAATTTGAAAAATAAATTATATCAGTATATTTACCAAAATAACCTTATCATTAATTTAAATTGGCTAAAATATTCTTCTACTTAAATTTATAAAAAGACACAATTAATCTTTTTCTTTACAAAAAATATCACCCTTTTCAATTTAATCAAAATTAAAATTTAATTTTATCTTTGGATTTCAAGATTTAAAAATTTTAAAACAAAATTTAAATTATGAAAACATAAACTAAATAAAAAAAAATTAAAACATAAAACACAAAAGAGGGTTCTCAGTTGTTCATTGTTGAAGAAAAAAAGCATACCTTTGAAATAAGAAGTGAAACCCAGATTTCCATGTCATCATACACGAGAGAAGAGAATCCTAGCCACCGCCGGTAGTCTTCATTATCCGTCGCACGTGTCACGCCGGCAATCACCGTCGCTCTCGGTCGCACGTCTCGGGCCGGCCGTCTCCATCTCTCTCCTTCCATCGTCTCGCCGTCGCAAGGCTCACCACTGGTACTCTCTGTCTTTGAATCAATTCCCCCCTCATGGTTCTCTCTGTTTTTGCCCCCTTCTTCTTGTTTTTATTTTCTGCTTTCCTTGTATTTCAATTATTTTCAGCAGCATTATATAATTCCAATTTCCAATATTACCATTTTAGATACAAGATTCATAGGTATTAGGGTTAGACTTCAAATCGACGCATTGCAAGATATAATTTTTTACCGGTAGGCTATCATGGTTAGACTTGTTCAGATTCAAATCTTTGCACATCAAAAAATATTGTTGGATTATGGATATATATTTGGTTTTTTTGTTTAAGCTATGCAACTACTCATTTTGCAGGATCCTTCCCCCTTCATGTTTGGGACAATTGAGTCTGTTTTTTATTTTCTCTTCTTTTTATTTTCTGCTCTTCCTTCTAATTGGTTGTTGTTATTGCTGACTTTTGCTTTTTGGCTATCTAATTTCTATTTGAACATTGATCATATGGATATGCTTTAGCTGCTTTTGATTTTGTCCTTTATTTGTTTTGTTTTAAGTGAAATTAGAAGTTGCAATATGTAAGGTGTATGGACACACACATAACAGCAATGAAAAGAGGGAATTGGGGGTGGAATTGGTGGAATTGAGATTGTAGTGGAGAGTCCCATTCTTATGAGAGAAAAATTGGAAGCAAACGAGATTAAGTCTGATGGCAACAAGGAATTAAGCAGTGAATAGATGTGGGGGAGATTAATGACTAGTAGTAGTAGAAGTGATATTAACATACAAGATGAGAATGAGAGGGGAACTCTAAACACTCCAAACAAAGAGATAACATTATCAATGGTTTTTGGGGAAGCTTTTATAGATTGAGTCCAAGTCTTTGGCGAATGAATTCTGCCAATTAGTACTTGGTTTTATTTTTGTACATGATATGATAGGACCACATATATGCATGCATTATGACTAGAGATGAATATTCGTGAAAATGGATATATAGAAATGGACAAATAAATTTACTATTCACATCTTCACACTTCATTAATTTTCAAGTTCGCATCTACAATGTGGCTGCTTAGGATGCCCAGAATTGATTTACCAAATTACCTAAGGATGCAATGCAAAAGAAGAAAATATTAAAAGAACTTGTTGCAGTTAGAATTTGGAAAATGTGTTGGGTTTTGCTAAAAGCTAACTCAGTTGTATCACCATCTTTATTGTAGATCTACTAAGCGAATTTGATATCCTTTAATGACTAGTTTTGTTTGTTCTATTTTTTAGTGAAAAATGTATTCCTTGTGGAAGAGAAATGTTATAGATATAAGTTTATTTTACTTCATTTTATTTTTTCTGTCAAATGTAAGATATCAATGAGAAATATGTAATTGATATTTGTAACCATTCAGAATCTGATTGAGATTATTATTTTGCACCTTATAAGTATAAAATGGAATTCAACATATTGAACTTCCGGTGAGCAAAATTTGTTTTATTCACAACCAACTTCACCTTATTTGTAACCTAGTAGAGTAGAGATAGACCTGATGAACCATAATTTCTTTTACATTTTCAAGCTTCTCTGGAATTAGTTAGAATGAAACTGCCATAACACTGGTTCAATGCATTACAAATACTTAGGGGGGTCTGGTTGACAGCAATCCGAACAATTAACTATAAGGGGGCATGCTTGATATCCCTAATCTAGTACTTGTGTTCCCTGTTTCTATCGCATTGTTTTCTATTTGTTGTTAGATAGTTTTAAGTAATACTATCTTGTTTAAGAAGAATACTTTAGTGAAGCAATCCCATTCTGTTTATCATGAATATTTTCATGTTAATCGACTCTATCGTGTTCTTATGTTTTTGGTTACTGATATGCATTTATAATTTAACAATTTAAATTTGACATGTGTTGATGCTTCTAGTCACCAATTTGATTACAAATATCACAAGTATTTAATCGAAATTCTTCTAATCCTGTGCATTTATAAAGAGAGTTGAGGAATTTTCACATACATAAGACAAGAGCATTCTTTAGTAGAATATTTAAATAAAATTAAATTAAATCGAAAGAGGAAGGAAAATGTAAAAAATAGTGAAAAAAAAAAAGAATTGTGTTGATAAGCAAAATAAACAAAATAAACAATTCTAAATCAATTACTGTCACAAGATATTGTACTCATTTTGAATTTTTATAAATATCATTTTGTTTATATTTATTGTAATTTCTCGTTGCAGAGTCCATGACATCTTGTAACATCAGGTTGTGGGGCTTTAGAATCAAATCCAATGCAAGTCGCATCCTTGTACTATTATCAACCTAAGAAAACACAAACATTTTATAGTTACCAACAATACTATATATAATGGAAGTTAATTGATATTTATATATGTTCTTTACTAGAAAAAGAAACTTACATTTATTATATAACTATTAGCTTTCTTATAGTTTGTCATCCAAATTGTCACCCATACACCACAATCATAACTATATTAAATAGAAAATGTTTAGCTTATGGATATAAACATTTAAAAATAAAAAAAATAGACATTAATATTGCTTACGATCCATAAGCTTGTTGTCCTATTTCCAGCATATCAACGAATGCAAATTTAGATACTTGAGGCCTCAAAGGAGTGGTGTATTTATAGAAGCTGTCGTATTAGAGCATATCTTGTATATTTTTTGCCTGTTTACATAGTAAATATTAAATAATAGATTAGTGATATTTTTAACTTGTTAAAAATATTATTAATTATAAAAATCAGATTTGGACTTAGTTAATTTACCAGTTTTTCAATTTTCCATCTCTGTAGTTCTTTATCTGAAATGCCTCGTAAAAAGTCCAACAAAATCATTTAATGATTACATAAGTCAAAGACAACTAGGTATCAATGCAAGTTGCTTTCGTTTACGGGCATAAAAATCTAGGAACATAATTTTACACATTAAGGCATTATACTAGATAAGTAGATTCAATTTTTTTTAAAAAGATATTGGTCTCATTACAAATAGAAAAGTCAAATAAAAAATAAAAAAAAACAAACAAAGAAATCCATGTACCTTTTGTAGACCCTCATCAACATTTTCCATGAATTCTTTTTGATAATATTTTATCAAGGCTTCAATTTTGGTATCGCTTTCTAATATGAATTGCTAAAGTTGGCATTTAGGGACAAAATTAGTGAGAATAATTTTTCAATATGATAAAGTAAATTCAAAATAGTAACAACTTGATAAAAGACAAGCTATACCGAAAATGTAGCTGGCAAATACCAATATATTTGAACTCCTATTTTCTTCTCCTGAGTAGTCAGCATAGTAGACACCAAATCTAGCACCTATGTGTTAAGTTAAAAATTTAGTAATAATTTCTTTTAGGTGTCTAAAATTTAGTAATGCTTGAAATTATGCTTATATATATATATATATATATATATATATATATA
>JASCZI010121774.1:566-20651 GCA_036250425.1 Stylosanthes scabra | reverse complement strand
GAACAAAATCTTGACGCAAGTTGGCCCTCTTGACAATTTTCCTCATGTTGTTTTGCAAACTCTGCTGAACTAATTGCTTCACTGCTTTCTTCTCCTCACTCATCATGTCTTCCTCCTCCTCCTCTTCCTCCAAATAGCCTTTACCTCCTCCACCCGAAGCCTTTGTAAAAGACGACGACGCGCTGCAAATAGGCGCAGAGATATCGGTCCCCAAGCTTCCTCGACCACAGCTTCTAGAAACTTGTTTCCCTTTGTCTGTCCTCAAACATTCCAAGATTCTTGAGGCCCTTTTCTGTGCCAATGTAGAACCGAGGAGGGTCAATTCAAGCAGAGATGATCGAATCCCAGCTTCAATCATGACCTGCCTGTCACTATAGGATTTGTGTGCCATAATCATCAAAATGTATGACGCCTTCTCTTGGCACGCCGGCGAATCCGTCCAATTCAACACATCCACCAGAATAAAGATTGCGTCCTTCACAGCACTGATAGCTTTTCTACCCTCTGGGGTTGGCACAAGATTGCTTAGAATTGAAAGCACTCTCTCACTCACTTCCATGTCTCCTATTGAACTAACCAAAAAGGGGACCAACTCAGTTTCCAAAATGAAGGAATTGTTGGTTGGAAAGATTGATAGATTGTAGAGAGCTCGTAGAGCATCTTGCTTGGCTTGTTGGCTACATTTGTAATCCAAATTTTGAAGGGTTCTAACTAGGAATGGAATTGCACCAGAGGATCCAATTATTGGTTTATTTGAATCCAAAGCACTCAATCCAAGGAAATTAGCAACAATTGCTTCAGAAACTGATGAATCAGTGGCATCCGGTGATCCAATTAACTTGAGCATCTTGTGAACAGCACCGACTTTAACGATGGCTGCTTTGTTTCTGTTACAAGCCAACCCAAAGGAACATCAAATTTCACATTCATTGTTCATTAAAATCAAATCACATCAATTATTAACTATAAATTGCAGTGTAAGGCAAATGAAATTATGCTAACAGAAAATGACATCAAACAATTGAAGGAAAATAAATAAACTCACATTAGAAATAATTAGGGATTGTAAAAGAGGAAAAGGAGAAAACTCACGCATCGTTACCGATCCCGAGATTGAGCAACGCATAGAGCGAAGCAATCTGAGAATGAACGTCTTCGGAATCGAGCATTCCGACTAGCGGAGGAATGGCTCCAAGCATAGCGAGCGTTCCTCTAACTTCCGATCGTTCTTTCGCAAGAGACCTCACCGTCGCCGCCGCCATGCGGCGCTTCGCCAAGTCCTCTCCCTGCTGCAGGTCCTTCACGACTAGCTTCAGCTCCACCAGCGCCTCTTCCTTCTTCTTCGCCTCCGCCTGATTCTCGCACTCCGTTAAGTTCAGCAGATCCGCGAGCTTCTCTGTTTTCTGCTCTGGCCGGTTCTCCCTCCGGCTACCGGAGGCCAGACTCGCTGTCGAAGTTGCGGCGGAGCTGGATCCTTCGTCGTCGTCGTCGTCGTCGCGCTGGTGGTAAACGTAGCGCGAGGTGCCGCAGCTAACGGCGTCGAGAACGATGCGACGGATAGAGGAGGCGGAGATGGAGTTCCAGCGGCGGAAGTGGCCGGCTGTGGCGGCATTCTTGTTAGGGTTGCGGTGGTCGAGTGCGACGGATCCGACGTTGTTCCGGTGACACTTTGCCATTCTCCGGAAGACCTACATTGCAGAGAAGAACACCGCAGAGAAAAAAGGTTTTATTATTTAAAAATAAATAAATAAATAGATTATTTTTTTTCTTTTCCGTGCGAAGTAGCTTCTTGTTGTTGTTCTCCTTCCTCTTCTTCTTATTCTTGTTTCTCTTTTTCTATTTCAGAGTACCGAATTAGTAGCAGGGAGTGAGAGAATCGTTGAGTCCACGTTTCGGTTGTTACACTATTTATATAGCTGTGACGTGTGTGTCTGTGAAAGTGCATGGAGGGAGCGAAAATAGATTCTCAGACCAAAATTAATTTGATTTCTTTATAATTCAAAATAAATGCAACAAGGACTTTTTTTTTTATTATTTACACATGCGAACCATTGTAACACATTAGATATTACTAATATACTGTTCATTCTGTTTAATGTTCGAATGCTATTATTTATATAGTGTATCTATATAGTTATTATTATTATTAACGTATGTTTAATAAAGAATTTTCATAAAATCTTAGTTTAGAATTAAATAATTTATAATTTAGATAATTTTATTATTTTATATCTTTTTAACAATTTAAAAAATAAAATATTATATATATTCAATTATTACAATAATTTATTCAACTATTACATTTTATATGTTAAAATAATAAATAATAAACTAAACAACTAAAATAGTTATATAAACAATATCTAAGATAATGTTCTCGCTTTGCGCAAGATATAATTCTATTTTAATTTAAACTAATTTATCAATTTTAAAATTTTTATGTATCAAAATTTAAAATTTATTATTTTAAATTTTTTATTTCTCTTGTTTTCATTATCCTCTCAAGTAATTATGTTAGACACTTGTCAATGTTAAGATCACAAATAAAAGATTGAGTAACTAAAGTACTTATATAAACATTTAGGGTAATGCTCTCGTTTTGCGTGAGACAGCATTGTATTTTAATTTAAACTAATTTATCGATTTTAAAATTTTTATATATCAAAATTCAAAATTTATTATTTTAAATTTTTAATTTCTCTTGTCTGACACTTGTCAAATAATTATACTAGATATTTGTCAATTTAAAATTATAAATAATAGATTGAGCAACTAAAGTACTTATATAAACATCTAAGGTAATGCTCTCGCTTTGCGCGAAACTCCATTTTATTTTAATTTAAATTAATTTATCGATTTTAAAATATTTATATATCAAAATTCAAAATTTATTATTTTAAATTTTTAGTTTCTCTTATTTTCATTGCCTGATACTTGTCAAGTCGCGAGACTCCATTTTATTTTAATTTAAATTAATTTATCGATTTTAAAATATTTACATATCAAAATTCAAAATTTATTATTTTCAATTTTTAGTTTCTCTTGTTTTCATTGACTGACACTTGCCAAGTAATTACGTTAAACACTTCTAAACTATTAGTGCTCTCCTTTTATAAAAAGAGCATTGCTTTTTGCAACTTTAATGTGCTACTTGTCATGTATGGAAATTAGACATTTGTCAACGAAATAAAACACCACTTGTCAAACAACCAACTATTCACTGCTCGCCTTTTATATATAGAAAGATTTACATATCAAAATTCAAAATTTATTATTTTAAAATTTTAATTTCTCTTGTTTTTATTGCTGAAACTTGCCAAGTAATGCTCTTTGCAACTTTAATGTGCCATTTGTCATACATAGAAATTAGACACTTGTCAACGAAATAAAGCACCACTTATCAAACAACCAACCATTCACTGCTTTCCTTTTATATATAGGAAGAGGAAGATTTACATATCAAAATTTAAAATTTATTATTTTAAATTTTTAATTTCTATTGTTTTCAGTGTCTGACACTTGCCAAGTAATTATGTTAAACATTTATAAACTATTAGTGTTCTCCTTTTATAAAATGAGTATTGCTTTTTGCAACTTTAATGTGTCACTTGTCATGTATAGAAATTAGACATTTATTAACGAAATAAAATACCATTTGTCAAACAACTAATCATTCACTGCTCTCCTTTTATATATAAGAAGATAACGTATCAAAATGTATACATTTTTGGAGGAAAAATCTAAATAAAAAGTAAATTTTATTCAATTTAGCCACTAAATTTAACTATCATTATTTTTTACATGATTAGTTTTTTATTTTATATTTAAATCTTTTTACTTCAATTAATTAAAAATGCCGATTAATTTTGTTGGCTTAAATTAATAAAATATGCTAGTCATCTATAGCGTTACTCATTTTATTATTAACATAAGTTTAAAAATAGTTTATATTATTATCTTTTAAAACTAAAATTTATTTTAAATATTTAATAAAATGAATTTCATTTATAGAAAACATGTAAGATATAGACGGTGATAATACCACTCCTAGAATCACTACATTTTTATTAAACTATTTTTATAATTTTCCCAAAATTGTGAAAATAGTGAAAATACCCTTTTTATTACCATTCTTTTGAGCTTGCTATATTTGATTTGTTGACTGGTTAAACCGTTTAAACTACTATTCCTTGATTTACTAGTAAACCCAGTAACAAATTACAAAACCAAATAAATATCATTTTTTGTTTTTTTTTTTAAGAGAAAAGGACAAATATACCCATGAGATTTTTTTTCGTAAAAAAGTACCCTCGAGCATTGTAAAATTCGAAACAGCCCCTCACCTCGTCAAACGGAGTACAATGGTACCCTTCTGTTGGATTTGGTCTCCATGGCATTACGGAGAAGCTGATGTGGAAGCAACGCACTCCACGTGGTCGTAACGGATCCGAGGTGGAGTTGTTGATTTGGAGAAGCTCCAAACCGCTTGCGCTTTGAGCAATACGCTTGTGTTTTGAGTAATATGCCTTTTACCCTAATTTCTTCGATTTGGGAATCGCCATTTCCCCAACTGAAATTGATTGACCCTGTCTCGACGAAGATGGAGATTAATGGAGGAGCTTCGTCGAACTCGAAATGCAATGGGGGTCCTTCTCGGTCTCAGTCGAAACACTCATCGTAGACACAAGGCTGCTTCATTGGGAAGGTGGGGGAAGAGAAGGATGGAGTTGCCCCCAAATGCTTTTGTGGGGTGTACGCCATTCTCTATCGGTCCAAAACCCTGGGCAACCCAAATCGGCTGTTTTTCGACTGTCTCTTCTCCAAGGTAAAAGCCTTTGGTGATTCTACTATTTCTGATTGCATAAGTGTGTCAAGTAATTGGGTCAATGTGATGTTCATTGTTAGGCGAACATTCCTCACTGCAAATACTTTCTGTGGCTCAATAAGCATACTACGAAGTTGAGAATTGATGTTGCTGGCAGGTCTAGTGAAGAAGCTGAAGATGTGACTGAACACTTCTCAATGATCCAAATGGAGAACAGGGTAGCTAAACTAGAGCTTAGAGTTGCTGTAGTGGAAAAGAAAAAGATAATCAATTGGTGGCTCATTGTTGTGGGATTAGCTATTGGTTTAGTTGCAATTTATGTAACTAAGGCTTGAGTAAATGTTGTGTGGTTTAGGGTGGTTTGTAATGGAAGTGGATTTTGAACCTGCTTTGGCCACAATTATCTGTAATGACTCCCAAATATATTGCTGAATTGAAGAACTTGCTTTGATTCCTAATCTGTAGAGGAAAGACTCTTGTTATGTATAATTTCGTAATTTCACTTTGCATTGCAGTAACACTAACATAATTTCATAATTTCATAACAAAGGCCTCATGAGTAAATGTAACATAAACTTGAAATTCATATTCCCATTTGCCTAACATAGATATAAAATGCATAAGTCATTGGTTACATAAACCATTTAGTTTTCCAAAATAAAAGACATATTGACCACATTGTATTTGGCCTAACAAGAAGCTAATTGGCTATACATTAGCCCAAAAAAGACAAACATAACATAATATGTTCATCCAAAATGAAAGTTCATCGTAAATAACACTATGAAATTCAATTCTTGTTCATTCCTGGTGAATTCTTGTTGAGTTCTGGTGTTGCCATGAACTTGAATATTCTTTGTGTTCCTGCACTTGCTGTTGCAATGGTCTCCCTAGATGGTCCTGCAATATCGACTAGAGCTGCGTGTGTTGCTGATGGTAGTGGCTGCGAAGTTGCTACTGGGTTGCTTGGGAAATGGCTCCTTCTGCTACTTGCCCTCCTAATCATCTGCTTGGCCTTGATACCTCTTTTGTTGGCTTGGGCAGGGGGCTTAAATGGATGGTTGGCCTGATATGAAGATGGCGCTGGGGATGGTACTGCTGGTTCTGGTGGAGTACCCTAAATCACAAGAACCACCCATGAAAACAAAAACAAAAAATGCATTGAGATCATGTACTAATCAAACCCTGAACTTAATAAAATTGGACAAATAAGTCCTTGTGTTTTTAAAAGTATACAAATATATCCCTAAGCATACTATCGGGTATCCAAAACAGCCCATCTCACGTAAATATGCATTGGATAGGGTTTTACCTCAAATTCCAGCACTGGGGCAAATTGAGAGTGGCACCTCAGTTTGTGCATTGTTGCTTGTGGTTGCACCATTCTTGGCTTTCCTTGCCTTAGGCTTTCAATTTGGATTTGAAGGTGCCCCTTTACATGTCTCGAAGTTGTGACCTTTTTCCCCATATTTGCTACAAGTCACCTTGAATGTCTTCTTCAACTTGTCACCTTCTATTATCAGATCTTTTACAGGATCCCTCTTTTCTCTTATGGACCTTAGGCCTCCCAATAGGTCTCTTGAGTCTTGGGGGATCTGTTTTCAGATACAAAGTGTTGCTCCAATATTTTTCATTGGATACTGGGTTTATGTGGTGTTTGTATGTAGCATAGAATGATTCCATACACAGCCACTTGTATACAAAATCTTCGGGATTCAAATGCTTCTTTCTAATCGCAACAATAGCATGTATGCAAGGTAAACCTTAATGACATAGTTAAAACAACAAAATATCAATAACAAGTATGAAAGGTAAACATATTCAATTACATTATACAACAAAATAAGAAAAACCCCCACCTGTAACACACACTGAACAAAATAGTCCAAGCAGAAATTAGAAACACCCAAGTTAACCACAGCCACATTATCAACATAACCCCCACATGCAACACACAGGACCAAGAACAACTAACATAACCAGAGCTAAGTTAGGGGGTGAGCTTACCTTTAACCCTTGTCACTGCGCGAGCCACAGCTGGGAATGGAGATGACGATGCGAGCTTTCGAGGCGTCGATGAAGACTTCGTGAACACGCTTCGCTTTCTTTTGGAGGGAAGAAGTGTGAACGACTCTTGGTGAGCTAAGTTAGGGCAAAATGTAATTTTGGAAGAGAAGTAAGGATTTATATGGAAGAGAAAGAAGAGAAGCAAGCCCCTCAGTCTCATAAACGACGTTGTCTCATCCTGGGTGCCTCCTTAGATCCATTACGGCCACGTGGAGTGCGTTGCTTCCACATCAGCCTTCTTCGTAACGCCACGGAGCCCAAATCCAACATAAGGGTACCATTGTACTCTGTTTGACGATGTGAGGGGTTGTTTCGAATTTTACAGTGCTCAGGAGTATTTTTGTACGGAAAAAAAAAAAAAACCTCAGGAATATATTTGTCATTTTCCCTTATTTTTTAATATTCTATACTACTGAACCATGAACTGTCCTGAAATTATTTAGGGATGCCACAATGTCAAAACTCGGGTTTTTCTTCTTTCAATATGCATCAAACATATATTTATTCCCAAAATATGCATCTAATAAAATAATGACCAATTTATGCATCACCATTTTGTTTTAGGCAATGGCGAAGTGAATTTCAGAGCCAATTCTCCCTAAGTGCATGTGAAATGCCATGTCCCTATAGCCAGGGGCAAAATGGATGGGTCTGACACCCTTTCATTCTCATTGGATGCCAAATGGATTAATTGACACACTCTTAAAATTGGTCTATATGAAAAGATGTCACATACTTGTACTCATTCCAACATTCAATAATAATTATATGTTATACTTTGAAATAATTTTTAATAGGGTTATGCTATTTGCACACTAAAATTAGCTATTAGTTAATAATACATATTAAAATACAGAATATACATTGAAAATGATAAAACTACATATGTACTATGCATGTATTCATGTATACATACATGTAATTGTTTTTAGTGGCTGATTTTGATGTGGAAAGAGAACTTTTGTTTTTGAAAATACAGTCTTATAGTCCTAGAAGTGTCCAACGGGCGGGCGAGCAAAATTCGAGTCCGCCCATATTTTAAACGAGCCAAGGAAGTACCAACCGACTCAACTCGTCCGAGTTAACGAGTTAAACAAGCCGACCCGTTTAACTTATTTTTTATTTTATTTAAAAAAAATATTACTATATAATTTTAGACTTTTATTACTTCATATCCATACGAAATAAAAAATATTTATCACATATTAAAATATTTATCATATTAAATTATATAAAGTTTCAAAAACTAATTAAAAAAAAAATTTATGTACTAAAATAGAGTTTATATGTAAAAGAATAGGAAAAAAAAAAGAAAAAAAAGAAAATTTATGTACTAAATATTTTTTATTTTTAATAATAATAATAATAATAAAATTTATTATTATTATTATTATTATTATTATTATTATTATTATTATTTTAGGTGTACATTTATTTTATTTAATCAAATCTAATCAACTCATTTATTTTTATGTCAAATAAAAAATTATTTCGATATTAAATAAAAGCTCATTTTTGTGCTATTTTCTATGTTATTTGATATCGAAATAATTTATTTAATATAAAATAAATAACTTGATTAAATTTAATTAGACAAAATAGATATACACATAATAACATTATTATTATTATTATTATTATTATTATTATTATTATTATTATTATTATTATTATTATTATTATTTCGAAGAACTATACTTATGATTGTATTTTTAAAAATTATTCGAAGTATAATATATTGAAATGAGTGTGAGTGTGTGAGATTTTTTTCTTATAGACCAATTTTAAGAGTATGTCAATTAATTCATTTGGTCTGCAGTGAGAACGAAATGATGTCAGACCCCATCCATTTCGCCCCCTAGCTACAGGGACATGGCATTTCGCTTGTCTAGGGAAAGTTGGCTCTAAAATTCACTTCGCCATTGCCTAAAACGAAATGGTGGTCCGTAAATTGGTCATTATTTTATGAGATGCACATTTTGGAAATAAATATATTTTTCATGCATATTGAAAGAAAAAAGTCCAGGACTTGGGAACAGAATATTTTACCCCATTTTCCTATTAACTAAATTAATTTGAAATAACATTGTTTGAAAATCTAGACAGTGTAAAGTTGATGCATGAGCATTATTAGAGGTTTTTCTTATTTTTTTTGCACAATTTAGTAAATGATTAGCCTAATACTCAAGTTAATTAATTAATATGTTGATCAAACATACTTTGAGTGTTTTGCTAATTGTGTGTAGGAAATTGAAGAATAAAAGCAGGAGAAATTGAAAAAGCTTGAAGAAGAAGAAAGCAAGAAAGGAAACTTGAGATTGAATCAACAAGTCACTTTGGAGCATAAGACACCACGTCCAAGTCACGCCCAAACGTGGGTCAAACGTGGTGCAATATTGAAGCAACAAGCTCACCCTGGGACAAGCACACCACGTCCAAACCACGCCCAAACATGACCTAAGCGTGGTGCCACTCATCAAGCAGCAACAAGCTCAAGCACACCACATCCAAGCCACGCCCAAACGTGGCCTAGGCGTGGTGCCACTCATTGGATCAGCAAGCATCACCCAAAAGTCCAAGCCAAGTCACGTCCAAACGTCGCCTAGGCGTGACCCCCTCCATTCTCACTCACAAGCACCACACCTAGGCTTAGCCCAAACGTAGCCTAGGCGTGGCCTAATCCCCAAGTCATTAGCCCATATTTTCTCAATACCTAATCAAATCCAAAGCCCAAGTCTTCAAAGCTATTGTTATTGTCAATAAATCTAATTCACTAGGATTAGTTATTAGCATTTTTTTAATTTCATTAGAATTAGGTTTAGTTAAGGATATAAATAGAGACTTAACCATTAGGGTTAGTCACTTAGAAATTTTTCACATTACTACATAATTTAGGATTCATGTTTTCATTCTCTACCATGTGCAACTAAACTTTAAAGTTAAAGATGAGGAGCTCTGTTCAACACAGATTCTTAGTTCAAGTTTGCTTTCATTTAATTGCAAGTGTTGATCTCAATTCAAAGGGTGATTCTCGTTCTTCACTATCAAGGAATTAATTTGCTGAGAGGTAATTGATTCTGTATTGTTTAATCTCTGTGTTTGAGAAAATTTTAGATTAAACGAGTTTGAGAATCTCCCATTCATAATTGCTTACTGAACTAGAAGTAGGGATTTAAGTGAATGTGCAATTAATCTGTAACAATATAATTGGATTAGCGTTAGGTTGAATAAGTGACATAAAACTCAATCTAAAATCACTTTTGAATGTTTAGTACTTGAATCAGAATTATTCTTCACCTTCTATTTTGATTAATTGATTAACAGATTAATAATTAATTGAATTAGAGGAAACTAAATCACTAAGAGATTAGGGTTTGGTTAATTAGGATTCATTGTGAATTGGTGATTCATTGCATTGAAAGAAAATGAACAAGAGAATTGAGAACTTGTTGGGTGTGCATCTCTGGTTCGTTAACTCTTCTCTGTCATAGTTCTTCAAATCTTGTTTGATTGTTGTGTTGCATGTTTTAACGTGAATAGTTACTTGCTGCCATTATTTGATTTTCCATACTACTTCTTGCTCAAGTTTGCCTTTTGCTGAATGGTTATACGTCAATTTCCTATTGCTATTAATCATTGATTTTGGTTCTGTTTGATTGCAATTTCACCACAAATTTTAATTATTGATTTTGTCTAATTAAAAAATAAGTTAATCATTATTGCTTAGTCCGTTAATCCTCATGGGAACGATATTCACTCACCATGGTATTACTTGAGATCCAGTACACTTGTCAGTATAGTTCGAAACTCCGCAAGGATTTCGGCCATCAAAAGTAAATATAGTATGTTTTTGAGGTTTAATTCTTTTTTTAATCAATTCATATTTTCTTAGTTTGGTTGTGCTTTTTGCTTTTCAGATTTGTTCTGCATTTATTTTGGCTCATTATTGCTTTCTATTTCAATTCGATGTTTGACTTTTACAACAAGATTTAATGTTTTGCTGTTGTTTTTGCTATTTTTTTATTCAGTTTAGTAAAACATTTTAGTTTTATTTTGTAGTTTTAATGTGATGTTGATGACCAGTATGTGCCAAAGGTTGGTATGATTTTTCAATCACTTGAAGAAACTAGGAATTTTATAGAGATTATGCTAAACTGAAATAAAATAATCACGAACAGGTTTCTAGTTCAAATAACCAAAGCAAAACTGAATCAGAGTGCAAAATCAGTAAGAAATATCAAAACTGACACAAAAACTAAGCTAAACTGAACCGAAATAATAACAAACAGGTTTCTAGTTCTAATAAGCAAATCAAAATTGAATCAGTGTAAAAAACCAGCAAGGAAAGATCAAAATTAACACAAAAGCTAAGCTAAACTTAATCGAAATAATAAGAAACAAGTTTCCAGTTCTAATAAGAATTCAAAACTGAACCAGAGAGTGAAAATCAGGAAGGGAAGACCAAAATTAACACAACATAAGCTAAATTAAATCGAAATAATAAAAAATAGGTTTCTTTTTCTAATAACCAAACAAAAACTAAATCAGAGCGAAAAATCAGCAAGGAAAGATCAAAATTAATACAATTTCTAAGCTAAACTGAACCGAAATTAACACAAACATGTTTCTGGATCAAATAATCAAAACAAAACTGAATTAGAGTGATAAATATATTTCGGTTAGACGATATACCTATTTATTTCGATTTTATTTTGCAATGTTCATGCGACATTGATGTTTATGCTGATAAACCGTTCATTTTACTATTATATTTTGGTTAGATATATTTTTATATTTTGGAGCAATACACCAAAAAAGAAGAACAAGAAAACGACTACAACGAAGAAAAAAAAGGAGGAAGAAGGCACTGGCGGAGGAGGAACAAGATGACAATGACAAGCACGATAGAGGAGGAGGAGAAAACGACGATGAACATGTGTTTGAGTTGCAGTTTATTAAAAAATAGCAATTACGTTTTCTAAACATGTGTACATGCGTTTTTGGTGAGGGTGGTATTTGTTATTGCTGGGATACTTGATTACGGCTTGGTTGGTTTTTTTTTTTCAAATAGCATGATTGAAAATTAATTACCTAACTGCCGAATATGAAATCCAAAAATTAATTCCTATTTGCAGTTCATAATTCATAAAAGTGGGGGAAAACCAAATAAAAATGTACTGATAGACAAACTTCTCAATTGTCATGGTTTTTTGTGGAGGGAGAAAATGGGTATAGAAGTTCTAATTTTTTTAGGTGAAGGATTTTGTTTATAATTATATTATTATTCAATAGAACAATATTCAAATTAGTTCTTGCAAAATTTATAGTCGTCAGTAAATTTTAATTCCCAACCTAATTTTTAAAATGTTTTTTTCAGACAAATTAATTCTCTCGTTATATTATTTGTCTCTATGAAAGATTTAATATGATAATTATTTTTAAAAAAATTAAGAACCTTTATGTCTTTATTCAATATTAATAAATATTAATTTGTCTAAGTTTTTCATTAAAATTTCATGTAAGAATTGATTTGTCTAAGAAAATAAAATGTTTGAAATTGATCTAATAATTAAAATTTGTTGAGCACTATAGTATCTTGTTAAAAAAAAAAAAAATTAGACATTGATTTAGGCATTATTCTATTCAATACTATGCTAGAGTAGTAGATATAGTATTCGTTCCACTCTTAGATAATTATTTTTAAGATTTTAGTATTTATCTTTTATTAAAATTTGTGTACAATAATGTAAACTAATTAATATATTTAAGCGAAATTGTAAAATTTTGTTAGTAAACTACCAATACTATCTTTAAATCGACAAAAATAATCTCTAATTTTATGACAGAAAAATCTTTTAATTATTTAAGAATATGATAAAAATACTTTAAATAAATACTTTTATTATATTTTAAATAATTAGAGGATATTTTGTCATTGAAAAAATTTAAGTATTATTGTTATAGATTTTTTAAAAGATGCATACTATAACAAAAAACGGTTATGCTATTTGCATACTAAAATCAGTCACCAAAATCAGTCACCGTATATAAATACGTATATAAATATAAAAATTCAAAAACTGAAAATTAAATTCCACTTTCACCCATAACACGTGCTCCTCTTTGGTCTCATTAATTTCAGTTTACACACTTTCTCTTTCCCTCGGAATCACACATCTTTTTTAGTTTCTCTCTCCTCTCTCATTCTAACTTTATCTCCGATCTCTATAATGTTAAGTGGTAATTCATGATTTTTGAATTGCTCCTCTTTATATGCATACATTAATAAACAAACAAAATATTATTTTGATTTTATTTTATTCACTTTATTTTATTCTTCTGAATTATTTGTCGTTCGATATCTCTTTGAATTTATACTTAAACTAGTTAAATATATTTCTTATTTTGCTATTATTTTGTAGGGTGGTTGGATACATCATTTCTTTAAATCAAATCACTATGAACATATATAACTTTATAATTGCTAAAAACTTTGGTCTTTGCTCTTGTACTAATATTATTTTTAATAGGTTTTGCTTTCATTGATCCTTTGTGTGACTCGAAACCAATTGAATAAGGTATTGTTTGAAACTTTCATTTGTATTATTGTGTTGGATTATTATTTTGAAAGTGTTTGATTATAGTCGAATTTTATTAATATGATTTAAAGCATGTTTGATTATAATTAAATACACTATAATTTATATTATAAAATCGAGTTATAATCAAACATGCTAAAAAATAATAATCAAACTCAGTAGTTTAATTCAAACTTTAAAATTTAGATTTATGATATAATCAGATTATAATTAAACACCCTTTAAATCGTATTATAAAATTCAATATAATCAAACAAACTGAAAGTAATAATCACATGAAGAAAGCTAATAAAGCTCAAACACATTCTATAAATATTAGACTATAATCAAATACGTTTTAAATTATATTGAAAAAAATGAAGAAAATGGACAAAAAGATATTGAAGAAGAAAAGAAAGGAAAAAATATCAAATGAAACTTTGAAGGGATGGAATGTAGAAAAAAATTTTCTGATCTTCCATAGTGAAAAATGATATTATTGTAGTTGAAATATCTTTATTTATGAGATTTGATATGACTTAAATATGGATAATCAAACACTTAAATATGGATAATCAAATTGCTGAGTTATAATAATCAAACATTTAAATATAAAGAATTAAACTATTAAGTTATAATTAGTATTTAAATATGAATAATCAAACTGCTAAGATAGTAATCAAACACTTAAATATAGATAATTAACTTCAAAGTTATAACAATCAAACTCTTGAGTTATAATAAATTATTTAAACATAAATGATCAAACTACTTGTAAACCCCAACAATTTCGTAAATCAAGCTACAGAATTAATTTCGTAAAGACATATTTGGACACAGTAGATTTTTCCAAGCGAAATAGAATATGCCGTCAGCTCAAGCTGCGCCGAAACCCAGCCGTTAATTTAATTGACGGTGCCGGCCTAGCGCCGTCGAGAATTAAATGAAGTAAAATTAAGAACATGGAAATGATCACAAAAATATTTAGGACACAAAAACGAACACCTACGTTAAAAGTTTGACCTAAAACGGACCAAACCGTGAAATTACAAAACTGCCACTCATAAATGGCTATATAAAGGAGAGCAACCTCAACATTTCAGCCCATTCTTCCTATTCCTTTACGAGAAGAAGAGAGAGGTGAGAAGAATTGATCCTGAATCAATTCTTACACTATTCATCGCCACCTTTTGGTCGCGATAACTTTTGATCCGGGGCTCTGATTGACGCACTGTTTGCGGCTACGCGAAGCTCTCATCACTCTTTACGTATCTATCCTAACATTGAAGTATGGGTCTTGAAAATTCCCACCCATTTCTTTCCTTCAATTCTGCGAAAATCAAGGTCACTAACCTTGCTTGGTTTTCGAAAATTCAACTTCATAGGTGGTGTTCTAGCTTGCTCTTGAGTCATGATTCAAGACTACAACGTTAAACCCGGTGAGATCTTTCCAACCCTATTTAATCAACCTTACATGAACCTTTGATTCATAGATATTGGGATTTTGGTGTGTTTAGGTGTAAAAAATACTAATATGAACCAAAGGGAAGGCTAGATGATGTACAAGCAAGCTTGTTAGAGTTTTGATGATGGTGAAATGGAAGTTTAGTACTTGGATGCTCAATGGAGTGATGGAGCCACTTCTTGATGTGTTGAGCGTTGAAATCCAGGTACGGTTTAGGATTTGTTAAAATATAAGCTAATCTAGCATGATAGGCTAGGCTAGTGGACCTAGTATGACCCATGAATATGCTAAAATGAAATGAACTCTTAGGGTGCGTTTGGGAGAGAGACTGAGACTAGGAGACTAAGATTGGGGGACTGAGACTGAGAGACTGAGAGTGAAATAGGTTTGTGTATTGTGTTTGGTTTAAAATTAATTAGATATAGAGACTGGGAGATAAAGATTAAACTAAATTGATGGAGTAGAAATAAAGGTTAGTATTGGAAATTCTAATGTTGATTGAGAGTATTTGAGGAAAAAATATTATTAAATTTCAGTCCCAGTCCCCAGTCTCCCAGTCCCTCCAATTTGGAGTTACTAAAAATACTGAAATTCTAGGAACTGAGACTGAAATTTTAGTTCCAGCCTCTGTCCAACAAACACAATACTGAGTCTCAGTCTCCCAGTCTCAGTCCCAGTACTCAGAACCAAACGCACCCTTAGGGTGTGATATGGTGTGATATGGGTTGGGAATACTTGATGTGAATATGTGTTAATTGATTTGTTGATGATGATGAATATTGATAATGATGATGATGAATATGATGATTTGTATGGATTGAGGCCATGTGCCAGAAATGTTTTGAGAAAGATGATGAGAAAAGCGTATACATGAGATGGTAAGAGATGAAAATGGTTTGAGAACGATGAGCCCTTGGGGCAAGAAAAATGTGATGAAATGGTGGGGTGAGCTAGAAAGTGTTTTAGAAGAGGTTTTGAAAAGAAATGGTTTGGTTTTTCCAAGTCCTGAGAAAAATAGGTTTTTGGCGAACTTCGATGAGCCGAAACTTTGGCTTCGTTTGAGTAAAAATGCTTTAAGGAAAAGAATTTGAGAAATGTTTGAGATTTAAAAGATGTTTTGAAACGGTTAGATTTGGCCGGGAGAGCAAAGAGTTTTGAGCGTTTGAAAACATAAGAAAAACCTTGAAAATTTTGCAGTTGCAGTAAGCTGCAGTGAATCAATTCTACCTGTGACAAAATCGATTCACTGAGCCATTTTTTGAGATAAAAGCAAGTTTCGAGTGTAAAAAATCGACTCTCAGATTCTGAGAATCGATTCATAGGTCCACAGAGGCCAAATCTATTCAAGTTGAATCGATTCTAGCCTTTCAGAGTCGTTTCCAAGGATGAGTTTTTTCTTTAAAGAGTTTTCCAAGTGTTTCGGGTCGATTCAAAGGGACCCAGAATCGATTCATAAGACGACAGAAACGAATTTGGTTTAAAAAGGATTGCTATGAATCGATTCGAGTACATGCGAATCGATTCTTCATTTGAAAATGAGTTAAAGTGAGACTTGGGAATCGATTCGAGAAAAGCCAGAATCAATTCACCAGGGTCCAAATTTCAAGTTTAACGTACAAAATCCTTCTAGAGTCGATTTTTCCTCTTTGGAATCAATTCTAAGAGCGATGTGCTTTGTTTTCAATGGATTTTGATGAGTAAGAAGGATATCCCACACGAATGGTAAAGAATTACATCTCATGTATACCGCTACGCCTCGAGAGAAAGGTTTATTAAAGAATAACTAATGATGAAAACCTTGAGTGTGTTTTGAGTTTTTGGATACGGTGCAAGGATGGTGGTTATGTCCCGCTTGCATCTAATGTAAGGATGGTGGTTATGTCCCGCTTGCTCACAAAACTTATGATCTACGTGAGCCGAAGTGGCAAAGGAGGCATGACCTGACTTACGGCAATAGCGGACTATCGGATGTAGTAAGTGACAAGGGGGGCCTTCGGACCGACGGCCCGGGTTACGATGATATATGAATGAAAAGAGATGAAACCCCAGATATATGATAATGAGAAAAGAAGAATGTAAAAGTTCGGGGCATCGAGCGAGGTGTCCTCGGGGAAATGCGTCCGATAGTGATCCGAGATATATACTAGATCGGTCAAGTTGGCTATGATAACCAATCGGATAAGTACATTCTAGCCATAGGGACAGGCATGCATCATGTGCATTTGTTTGATATTGTTTGGGTGTGCCTATTTGTTAGATAATTGGTAATTGCTATGTGTTTGTACTTGAATGTTTGTATGACTTGGTTGTGATTGAGTGTTTGAGGGAATTTGGAGAGGGTAAGATGAGTTTGAAGGAAATAGAAGGATTGAGAATTAAGAGTGAGGAATAGAGGGAATGTTGATGGAACAAGTAGATGAAGGACCCAAATAGTACACTAGGTGAGAGCTTGTATGTCACGTTGAGAGGTTAAACTGGAGAAAATCTGAATGTCGAGTAGGATTGCCTCGTGTGATCCTGCTAGCTTATCTTATGTAGTTTCGGAGCCTTTACCGTACTGATAATCCAGTGGTTTGGGATTCTCACCCTGTATTGTTCATATGTTTTTCAGACTGCAGGTTCATGTTCTGGAAGATAAGCGAAGCATCGAGCATAGCATGGTCGTAGATGTTCTTCCCTGCGTCTGTCCGAATTTTGTCATTCGTGGAGAGTTAGGATGTGTATATGTAGAGTCATGTACAACATGTATATTAAAGCCTAAGCTATTAGACTATAAGCACAAATACTCAAGAGGGGGTGAATTGAGTATATAAAAAACAACTAAAAATATTCGCAAAAATGTAAATTGCTTTGAATATAAATGACTCAAATGTTTGTACTAGTATTTTTTCAAGGGCTTAAGTCAATTCTTAAGTACTTACAAGGAGCTTTTACTTTCCAAGACACTTGTTAAAAAAGATAAATAACAATAAATTAAAAGAGTAAAGTTTAGAATGCGATACAATATATAGTGGTTCGCGAAATCCTTGCCTATTTCTACTCTTTCTCAATTCTCAATTGAGAAGTTCCACTAACACCAAGCTTCAAGGTGCTTGATAAACCGTTACAACTTACAACAAAGAGCTCTTGACCTCAACACCTCACGGTATCAATACGATAACCCACTCCACTCAAAGTAATTCCAACATCAAGAATTTTCCTTGAGTGCTTATCGTTTCCCTTACCGACTATAGTGTATTTCAAGACTCACAAGAATATAAGGATTAGAAAATATGGTAGCTCTCAAGAAGATTAAAAGAATTACAGATGAAGCTCTATGAACCAAAAGGTATATCTCTCAAAAGTGTATAAAATACTATAGAAATAAGGTATAATGATTGGAAAATATTAGAATGATCAATTGTATCAAATCAGGTCTGAAAAACACCTATTTATAGTACTTAAGATAAAATAAGACGTTGCTAATCAATAGGAAAGGAAAGATTTTGTCGAAAACTAACCGTTTATGAATTTAAGACACGTGGGTATAGATACTCACTCTTGGGTATCGATACTCATGTGACCGTTGAGCCAAAAAAATGAGTTTTTGGCTCTGGTATCGATACTCACGGCGTTACTTCCTGAGTACCTTTACTCTAGGGTGGGTACTCGGTACCCACAGTAGAAAATAGGTCAAAAACATTTTATTCTTCAAGAAAAAGGTTCTAAACATGTTATAAACATCTCCTAAGGCTTAGAAGCTTTGAAAACAAGTTCCTAAACATGTTTGGCTAGCATATATAATATGATTTTTGTTTATAAAGAAAAACTTTCGAAAAATTACTTTATAAAACATGTTCTCAAAATATTTTTCAAGTGTGTGTGAGAGAAATAATAAATTTTGGTTCTTGACAAGAAGTTTACCTAAGTCCAAACATACTAAACCGTCTTCAAAACTTGCATACTCGTCTTCTTGTCTTGTTGCTTGCTTTGAACTCTTATCCTCAACTTTAATGTTTGTCATTCATCAAAACCTAATCAAATAAACTTATGCATATTGTAACATGGTTAACATAAGCTTTGCAGGCTTATTGTAGAGTCGTGAACCATTTATAAATATTTATGTTAAATAAAAGTAAAAGTTTTATAATTGACGTGTATGGCTCTATTTTGGTATAAACTAGTTGGTTTTGAAGAGCTCGTATCTACGGACAAGTAGAGTTAGGAGGTCGTAATAACTTACTATTGGTTAATTGTGTCCGCGGCACCGTATATCAATAGTAGGGTGTTACACTATTAAATTATAATAATCAAACACTAAATATAAATATTTGAAAACTTTTTTCTTTTATATAGTACTTTAGTTTAGCAGTGAATTTTCTCTTTGAATTTTTTCTTGAAAATTGTGGATAATATTTGAAATGATGAGTTTATATATATATATATGAAGCTTTGAGTCTATTCTCTAACATCAAAAGAGAATTAGAAAAACAAATAAAATTAAAAGAAAGTGAATGAAATTAAGGAGAAAAACATAGAATGAAAATTGAAATTTAGTTTATGTTATGAGAAAAATATGAATTAAGTAACGAGAATATTTTGTTGAAAAAAGCTTGATAATTTACTATACTTTTAAAAAGTAAAGTTAATCCACAAAGAAAAATCAGTGCAAGGAAGGAAAAGAAGAAAAAATGATGTGATATGACCTTGTTTAACATGAGTATTAATGTGCGGGTCTTTTGTGATTTTTGGAGTGGGAAGAAGCGCGTGAGATACCACTTGAGCGAACTATTTGTATTATATTTAAATACGTATAAAAATAAAAAAAAATATATGATTATTGATTTTGGTGGCTGATTTTTGTATATAAATAGCATTTTTGAACAAAAGAGACAAAAGATATTCATCTAGCAAAATATTTTTTTATTAATTTTTTAAAATAAATTTATATACGTCTCTTCTCTATTCACCAAAAGATTTCCTATTTATGGAATTCTCATTTAAAATGTTATGACTGTTGTGAATGATTGGGGCTGCGGCCACCAATCACTATGCGGCACTATGCCGCATAGTAACCCAATAAATCATGGCCGTCCATTCCTAATCAAGTTACTATGTTGCATAGTAAATGAATCATAGTCGTATATTCCTTTTCATGTAATAGTAAAAGA